>JABUQX010049295.1:10000-18722 GCA_015478945.1 Trachelipus rathkii | reverse complement strand
GACAACGACAAACTTGATGTGGCTGAATATGGCGACGTGATGATTGGAGGGAACGATGATGCCTTTTCTTATCATCTTATTCCAGTGTTTCCGTCTTCAGTTCTCCGTCCGGCGCTTCGTAAAGAGGGAACTTGACGGCGTCAAACCTGATGGGGTGTTATTGTCGGGGGTGTCATCAATAAGGTCTATCGCATGATAGTGATTCTTTGCGGTGCCAGGCACATCTGTAAAGATTCCTTCATGCTTCTCTAAGATCTCCATCAGCTCTCTCCTCATAGCATCGGTTATGTCTGTACTGATCTTAGTGTCAGACAACCTCTCCTTCTGTACCATTGTGGGATCTATTTCCACTAGAGTGATGTTTTCTTCGTTTTCAGTGTCAAGGATCACTGCCGAAGCACCTATATTCCCCTGATGTTGACCCATCTCTTCTTCCTCTTCTTCACTCTCCTCTCTCACAATATACTTCTTCAGCAGATTGATGTGATAGGTCTTAATCACATCACCCACTTGGATCTTGTAATTGTCCTTACCATACAACTCCACCACTGTGTATGGCCCGCCCCATCTCATCAACATCTTGTTGCTTGAAGTCGGTAGGAGAACAAGAGCTAAATCTCCTACTTTCAGTTTTCTAGTCTTCGCACCTGGTGTCATAATATCTTTTTTCTGGAAATTTTGGGCCTTATGCTAAATTTCTCTCAGCCAACTTTTATGTACGTTTCGTTTAGCCTTTCTTGCAAGTCAAAAACATACACCTAATGTTGACCTTGCCTTTCTTCAGGATTATATCCCCTCTGCCCAAATTCATGTATAAAAATTGCATCGGACCTCCAACCAGTCCTTCCATACAGAGATGCGAATGGGGGAGAATCCTGTGAACTTGTTGGAGCCTCCCCGTATGCAAAATAAAGGGCTCTAAATGAAACTTTGCCACTTTCCTCACTTGTTCACTGCTACATTCTCTTGCAGCTAATTCTCTTTAGGGTTACCGGAAACTTCTCAGTGAGCGCCTTGACTCATTGGGTGTAAATGCTGCACCGAAACTGTCTGCTTTTGATGTTAAAGCATTTTTGTTACATCCCTCTATTTAGATCAGATGTAAATTGCACGACATTGTCACTGAGATTTCCTTTGCACCCAACGTCATTGAAAATCGATACCAGGCTTACTGTTTCACCTCTCTGGCAGTAATGCTCTTTAGAGGTATAAGCTTCAGGATAGCGCGTTGGCGGCATCCACAAGTGAGTGCTTTAGGCATACTTGGTGCTCCTTCTGAACATGTGGCCTGGTGAGATTATGGTCCGATTCATGGTCGATGACACTCTATTGAAATGGGCTTCTCAATGATGGTTATCGGACATAGAGGTATTTTCTTCACTGAGCCTTTCAGGGCACCGCTTCTCTGGTGCAGATATCACACGAGTTAACAGTGTTTAGTAGCGGTCCAAATATATGTTCGGGCCAGCGAAGAACTGTTGGTAATTTTACCCAATCTGGTCTTCCTTTACCCTATGATGACCGCCGAAGAACTTTCATTCGTTGTTTCACAACCTTCATAACTCTGCTTCTTACTCTTTTCGGTACAACAAAGTAAACCTTTCCTGTTGGTTTTCCATAACTCTTTTAAATAATACACCATTCTTTACTAAATACTTGTTTTCACCTCTTTCCACTGACTCCATACCCTCTGTAGAGTGACATCATCTTTCTGTTTACGGTTTTTAAAAGTCTCCCCGATCGTTAATAAGTTCTTGTACTTCATCACCATGGGTTACCTCCCCTTCACCCACAGCTACAACACCCTTCTCTCCAGAACTTTGTGTGTGATCGACTGTATCACCTCTCACCATCTCATCATCTTCGTAAGTACGATCTGTTTCTTCAGACCACTTTGTACTTTCTTCAACTGATGCCACTTGGACATCCGTTATTCCTGTGTCTTCTTCAACATCTATTAATAGATCAGTAGGGACTTCAACTTCATCTTTTCCTGTAACTTCTTCGTTCTCAGGTGAACATTTGGACCCAGTCATCACATTTAGTGATGGCTCCGTGGTTGGCTCGACATCTTCATCATTGATGTCAAAAGATTGTGGCACTGACGGTTTCCCTCTGTAAGACTCTTCCACCTCCAAACTCGCCATTCCAAAATTATGATTTGTTTGATCAGATTCTTCTTGCGAATCTTCCTCAGCGTTCTCAGCGATGGGGACCAGCATACTTCTACTGTTATGCCCGACCTCTACTTTACGAGGCCCTCGACACACGGTCGACTCCCATGCGAGATTAGGCTGACTCAGGGGCAATGCTCTTAACATTCCCAATGACCAAATCATATACGACTTCCGGCAGCACTGCTGCGGTTGTCCTACCTACGTAATAAGGGGTATCCACATCGATACTTGCGAGAGGAGCTTCAATCACCGTACCGTCAGCATCTTATTTTCATGTCTGCCAACATAACACCTTTTCGTTACAAACTTTTCTTCGCACAACCACTATGGTTACACCCGGGTAATCTCGGAGGGTTTTGACCTTAAAGCCATTCCATTCACCGTCCCATACGTTACAGGTAGGTGTGACGTTTCGTCATTTTCCACCTTCTCTATCTCATTCAGGAGTTTCGGCTCTTCACCTGAGCAATTCAGGACTTTGTTGCCGCTATCAGAGACTCCGGACGCTCCCGTGCTCTTTGTTTCTTCCTTCTGTCTACCTGAATTATTTTGTCCTCTACTACTGTTGTTGAAATAAGGAGGGACTCGACAGTCTCTTGCGAGATGCCCTCTCCTTTGACACTTAAAGCACGTGATCACCTCTCTCGGCTCACTGCTACTGCGACGATAGTTCTGTCTGTCGCCGCTCCCACTTCCGATCCTGCTTTCATTGTTAGTCGCTCTTGATGCATGTTGGTTGCTACTTTTATGATTACCATTCGTGGAGTAACCATTACCTTTTGATCTAAAATTATTATTATGTGTGCTCTTATCAACGTGATTGTGACTTCGCGTGTGACTACTTACTGCGAACTTTAAACGATGCGCTTCCATATATCCTTCTGAACTAGTTATTATCTCTTCTGGTGCTTTCTTCTTCGTTTCCCTTAGGTAGGTTGCGAGTTCTTTTGGGACAGTATTCAAATACTTATCCACTGAGAAAAACTCAATAAGATCATCAGGTGTCAGTGTTACGTCTGCTGCTGTTATCCACTTTTTAAGAGCTTCAATAATTCTCTGTAATTACACCCTAGGATTATCATCTTCCGTAGGAGTCATAGTTTTATACTTCGCACAGTACCCACTTTCCGTGAGTCCGTACCTCTCCAATAAAGCTCTTTTCAGACCTTCATAGTTCTTAAGCTCTTCAACAGTCATATTGTTGAACACACTGACAGCTTTACTTGTTAGGAAACATCCTAAAACAAACGCTCGCTTCTCCACAGGGATGTCGTTCGCCTCTGCTTGCTTCTCAAACATTAACAGATATTCTCTATTATCGTTTTTCTTTTCATGAAGAATGGAAGCTTCAACTTCGGGTATTATTAGCATAGGAAGTGCTATGGTCCTGCTCTAAGCGCTCTGCGATGCTACTTGCTGCGTCATGTTGACGCTGTTTATCTTCAGCATCAAGCTTCGATCTGAAGGCATTTCTTTCTCCGCCTCTTCTTGCATACCTTCTCTGCCCTCTAATTAGCCTTTCTCTTTCGCTCCTCTGCGTTTCGAGTTTGGCTTCTCTACCCTCCAGCTTCAACTTCAAGCTTAGCTTTCTCTTTTTCAGCTTCAAGCTTAACCTTCTCCCTTCGCTCTTCTGTCTCAAGTCGGCTAACCTTTTTTCTCTTCTAAAGCAGCAGCTACTTTCTTTTCCTCCAAGCAAGCGGCTACCTTCTGTGTTCAATTGCGGCTTCTGAGCTTTATCTTCAATGCAGCGTGAGATCCATTACCGATAAATCTATAGAGTTGCACATTCTCATAAACTCAAGCATTAGGAGGACCATTGTTATATTGTTATATCCAAAACAAATTACAAAATATATTGTTCGCTAACAAAGTCACTTTACAACGCACAAATCACAATCCCGTTTTCTACCAAAATTTTAAAATTTGTCTCCTATTGATAACGCATGAAAACAAATTTCTAACCAGAAAATTACAAATGTATATATATATATATATATATATATATATATATATATAAAATATATATATATATATTAAACTATATATATATATAATATTATATACTATATATATATATATATATATATACTATATATATACTAGTTTAAAGAATCTGTAGTAAAATTTCACAAAATCTTGCGGGAAAGTAGTATTTTCGGTGCAGAACCCAAAATAGGTAAAATCGGGTACTTCCGAAAATGACTACTTTACTTCGCTCAACTTTGTAAATTTTACTGCCTATCTAAACAATATTAATAAATATATTATATATATATATATTATATATAGTATATAGATATATAATATATTTATAATATATTATATTATATAATATATATATATATATATATATAGTATAATATATATATATATATATCATAATATATAATTATATATTATATATGATATTATTATATATAATATATTTATATATATATATATATTATTATATAATATATATATATATATTATATATATATAATATATATATATTATATATATATATATATATTATATATATATATATATATAGTATATATATATATATATATATATATATATTATATATATATATATATATAATATATATATAATATTAATATTATATATTATATATATATTTTATAAAAGCATAAAAATATAAATTACTAAATTTATTCCAGTGTTTCTCTGTTTCCAAACGACAGGTATTGTTGCAATAGCAGTTTGCTATTTCACCAATACACAAAAAAATCATATGCGTTTAACTTCAATAAAACAAATAGTCCAAACGACTATATTGACAGGTTTAAAATTAAAAAGAAAAAAACACAATACCACATATATCAATAGATCACAATTGCGGATATTAGTTGCACACTGAACATGTTATTCTGCACAGGTCTTTTCAGCAAAAATTACAATGAATTGACCTTTGAGGCTCAAATAATTTGCACAGCATATAGCAAAAATAACTTTAACTACAAAGCAATTTTCATTGAATAAAAAATAATGACTGGGAAAGGTTATAATATAAGAGTCCCGATGACAGGAATAACCCAAAATTTATTTAATGTAGATTTGATTGGTTTTAAAAAGATATTAAATATCTGTCAATTAAAACTTACTTCTTCAACCCATCATCTAACCGATGTTCTTGACCAGGCCCCCCGTACATATCCAACTCTACTAACACCTTTAAGAGATTTTCTCAACCTGTATTTAGCAGTATCCAGGCCTCCTTGTTAAATTGAGTTTTAACCACCTGTCAATATTATAATGCAATTTTATACTTTAAAACTCACCAACTTATCTCCCTGAAGACCCTTCAAGTGAAACAACGGTTTTTTGACCGAGTTCTTTGCCTTATGTGAAAACAATTCAGTCAATATTATTTCTTATCAATGAATAAACCTGTTTAATGATCAAACTTTTGAATCATGAAACTAATGTCTTTAAGACTTAGAATATTTACTCTTGAATATTTGAATAAATGAGAAAGTAAAACACGTTTTGGAAATACTCAAGGAAACTACTGGGATTAAATTTTAAAATACTTTAATAAAAAATAAATGAAAATGTACTTGATCATTACAAACTAGGGTTTATTAAAATCCATGGACATGTAGGTTCGGATGCCCGTAGATTATCCGCATACATCGCGCACTGCGAAAATATAGAACCTCGTACTATATACGATCAAACACTAAAAACCCACCCAACCACACATAAACCACCATAAATACACATAAACACAACCACATACAACTCACTATATATATATACATACCAACCTATATATCCAACTATATATATATTATATATATTATTAATATAATATATAGATATAATATATAATATTATATATATAGATATAAATTATATATATATATTCCGAAAATCAACAGGTTGATAAATCATAACATGTAGCTCGGATGTCCGAGATATCCGCATTAACATGCGCACTCAAAATATTAGAACCCTAATACTAAATACCAATTTATATATATTATATATATATATACCTTATATAATATATATATATATATATATTAGTGATATAATATAAATATTATAATATTATATATATATATATAATATAATATATATAATATATAGATATATATATATATATATATAATATTATAAATATATATATATATATATGTATTGTATATATATATATATATATATATATTATATATATAATATATATATATATATATATATATATATATATATATATTTTTATAAATATATATAAATATATATATATTATATATTATGCTTTAAAAAAAAAAATATCAATACAAAATGCTCTATCATTAAATTTATATAAATTTTCGCCCATAAATATGTATATATAAAAATATAGATATTTATGTTCAATAATATATATAAATAAACAAAATATACTAATACTAATGTTCAAACAAAACTGATTAGGGATTAGGTGCTTAAAATATTTCTTGAAAAAATTCAATGAAGCTTACATTTGTATGATTCTAACAATTACAAAAGGCGTCGATTTTTTCACTGTGCACAAGGCAATGCAGTACCAGCTGACATATAACAGCTGTTGTTCTAATGCAAAGAGTTGCCTATTAGTATTTAAAACAAATCTTTTTTACAAATAAAAAAAATTGAGACTTTGACAATTAACCATATGTTAAATTAACAAATATTAAATCGTTAAACGTTTTATATTTATTGGCACAATATAATATTTACCATACTTCGAAAAATAAATTTCAATAATACATAACCTTACCTGCCAATAAAATTTAGCAACACTGCGGACACAATGCACTTGCAAATCGCGTCAACGTTTACAGACGAACGCTTTGAAAATTAAACAATGCAAATAATATTTATACACAATAAACACAATGTACTTTAAAAACCAAGCTTTTTTAAATACCAATTAAGCTTTTACCAATAAAATAACCAGCAATATTTTCCACATTTTGAAAGTTATTATCACCATATTATATTCAATTACATAGACCTTTTTACTTTGTAATAAAAAAAAAAAAACAAGACACTGCATGAATACAAAAAATATGCATACTAACAAATAATAAATTGATCGGATAAGGCATCAAGAGCTACCAACTGTAAGCACCTCAATTAACAACGAATGAAAAGCGAAAAGGATCAAAAATATTCACATTTTTACTATTTATTAATGAAATCTCAGTAATTATAGATGATTTTGGAATATCACAGGTATTTTCTTTAAATATAAAATATAAAATTGATGTATATATTTATCAATTAATTCAGTAAGAACAAATATTTACTAAAACATTTAGAAAGAAGACGAAAATCTTGGTATTTCTTGGTACAAATGAACTTCGTTCTCAAGAAAATAACAAATTTTCCTTTAAAATCAAATATAAAAGCTAAATAAAATTCCTAAACAAATATGTGTGCGCTACACACCTTATAAAATTATTGAATTTTATTCAATAAATATTTATTTATATATATATTAAAAACATTTACTATATATAATAATGCGTGTATCCTTACAATGCTGCGTTAAAAATAGAAATATAATAATAAAATAATTAATAATAATAATAATAATTAATAATAATAATGATAATAATAATAAATAATATTAATAATAATAATAATAATAATAAAATAATAATAATAATAATCAATATAATAATCAATAATAATAATAATATTATTATCAAAGCTTTGTCAACGAGACCAATAAGAATTCAGGTTTCAAAAATAAGTCTTAAAAGGTGAGTTCTCATTGGTTGCTGTTCACTTATATAATACAAACATATTTACAATCTTTTGACTGGACCATAATGAAAGTAATGTTATATATTTCATGTACAACTGCATTACATCTTTGGCCCACCCATTATGAAGCAAATAATGAAAGTAATGTTATTAATATTTCATGTACAACTACATTATATATATATAGTATATATATTATATATATTATAATATTTATATATATATGTATATATTATATATATATATATATATATATATATATATATATATATTATATATATATATATATATATATATATTATATATATATATATATATATATATATTATTTTTAGCTATATGTTTGGCATGCAATTTTTCCAAAACCGAATTTGATATGTAAAACTAACTTTTTTTTTTCATGTTTACAAGACGTTGATTCTATCTCGCTCAATCGTTGCAACTCATCTAAATGTTTTATATTCCATATGGAAAAATAAAATTTCATCTCTTTCGGCATGCGATGCAAAAGCATTGTTATCGCGAACAAAATCTACGAAATAACTTTCATTTAAAGAAAAATAGAAGAAGGTGGGGGAAATTCCCGCCAAAAAAAATAAAAAACAAGAAAACTCAAAATTCAATGGGAAAAAAGGCGGGAAAAAACAAGGAAGAAAGAGCCGCGGAATCGCCATCACTTTGAAAGGCATTGTTGGACGATGTTTTCGTAATAGATTCAGTGTCTGTAAGTAGAAATTTCTTTAAATTATAGGCGATTTATATGCAAATAGAAACACAGCTACCGTCTAGTTCTGTTTTCT
>JABUQX010049295.1:0-5000 GCA_015478945.1 Trachelipus rathkii | reverse complement strand
AACAGATCTCTTGGGTTATATTTAAGAAAGGTTTTGAAAGCCTTAAGAGTTTCTATATATCTATCTATTATTATTATATATATTATATATTGATATATAGTACTATATATATATATATATATATAGTGATATATATATATTAGATATGTAGTATATCTGACTATATTTATATATATATATATATATATTATAATATGCTATATATATTATATCTAGCAAAAATATTATTTTTCATATCGTAATATCTCAAAAACACGAATAGCTATTCTATATGAATATAGATGTTGTATTTCTATAGTCTGTCGCTATATGTTATGCGTAAAAGAAAAAAAAAAAAACAGGTTATCGCGGATGCCAAAACTATCAATAGCTACAGCTGAAAATGAATTACCATTTTGTGAATCCTTGTAATTTTAGTTAGAAAAGTTAAGAAAAAATAAATATTAATAAATGAATAAAATAAAATATTGGCGTTATTTTTTTTAGGAGCAGGACATAGTATATATTAGGTATAGTTATATATATATAGTATATAGTAGAGAGAGATAGATATAGTATATATATATATATAACCTATATATATATATATATATATATATATTATAATATATATATATAGGGGATATAGTATATATAGGTTATGAGTATGATATAGGTATAGTTATATATATATTATTTTGTGAAAGGTATGTACACGGCAAGTGTGAGGGCTCGAACGCGACCGGGGAACTACAGGGGGGACTCTTGCCATACCCCGTAGGGGAGGGCGAGTGAACCCCGCGATCACGCCAAAACCAAAGAGCGGTGGTGGTTCGGAGACCGCTCCGCGAGGCGTGGGAATAGTCCTAACCGTAGTCCCCTGGAAGGCCGAGCAGACCCCGACTTCCTGCCATCGTGCGTATACCTTGGCGTATTCTTTATAAAAAAAAACAAAAGCAATAATTTAGACTCTTTCTTCCTTTATCTCAGTAAACAATAAAAAGGTCTCTAGAATAGGCGCTCTAATCATATTACTATTGAATTATTAACAATAATTTTTTTATATTTTTATTTTTTTTACATGTTTCGCGCCTAAAATTTTACCGGATTCCAAAAATGTATTCCTTTTCGCTGTAGCTATTGTAGTTTTGAGATTTTTTTATTATGTATTTTATTTTTTTTTTTTTTTTTTTTTTTTTTACATTTCGCACTAACAATTGGACCAGCATCCCAACCCAATGTTTCCTATTTCTCTTGTAGCTATCTGTAGTTTTTGAGTATATGAGGGAATGGAATTGAGAGAAATTTTCTCTTGTTAATGAAATACATTTTTCCCTAATAGTATATATATATATATATATAGTATATTATATTAATTATATATATAAATATATATATATATATATATATTATATATAGTATATACTATATATATATATATATATATATAATATACTATTATATATATATATCATATACTATTTATAAAGATATATATATTAATATATATATATATATATATTAGTATATATAATATATCATATAATACTATATATATACTATAAAATATATATATATATAATAATAATATATACTATATTAAATATATATACTATATATATATATATGCAAAAATCTTTAGAGAGTGTAAAACAGCACCTCAAACTCTTAAAAATGCAAGAAATACATCCAGTAAATGATTTATAATTGAATAGGAAATAGAAATATAAAAACTTAAAACAGGGGTGGCCATCGAGACAACTACAACGTCTCCTCCTCAGAACCATTAAATGAAAATAAAATTAATTTTGACAAAATGAAAAATAAAATTAAAAATATGAAATATAAAAAATGAAAGCAATTAGCAGATGCAACCATAAAACTTACTACTCACCAATAAGAGATTATCTGATGGATAAAATTTGATTTTTCCAGATTACGAAAATTCTTGTTATTAGTTCCAATTAAAGAATCCTTCCGATAATATTGACAATTAGATTTAGTTGAAAATAAAAAAAAATATTCTAATAATTATCTAGATTTTTATCCCTTTGAATTAAACAAAAAACAGTGCAACCTTCCAATTAATGATGTGCTCATCCTGTGATAGATGTCTAAAAATTGCATTGGCTCATTCTCCTCTTCTCACCCTCACCCCTATGTTGTTCTATTCGGATCGGGGTCTTCAACGTTTCACCGAATATGAATCATACAAATCACAAGCAGAATTTATGTAACGCCCCAGTCTTTTTCAAATCTTAGCTCATTATATATTTATCAAAAATTTGTATAAGGTATCCGGACAAGAACCTGAATACTCTTACGGATGATCAAATAGGTGTTCTAAACATAAATTTAATGTCCAATCTCACGCCCTTGAGGTGAGAATCGGGAGACTTAAGTTTAATTTTTAATTCATAAGAAGTACAAACAGGCTTATTTAGCTATTTGGGATTTAGGGAACAAATTCCTTTTCTAATTTTCTAAATAAAGCCGTTCTCACCTCAACACTAATTGACATTAAACATTTAATGTTTTAAACACCTATTTACATCACATATAGTATCAGGTTTCCGGCGAATACCATTATCACAAATTTTGATTCAAATATAATATGACTAAATTTGAACAAGACTGGGCCTACGTTACAAAAGTCCTTTGTGGATTTGTGATCATGATTCATATTTCGTGAGAACGTTGAAGACCCGAAGGTCCGATTACAACCAACATAGGGGTGAGGTTAGAAGAGGAAATGACCAAAATGCCATTTTAGACATCTATCACAGAATGAGCACATCATTACTTTTTATGTTGAATTGCAACTTTTTGTTTAATTGTAACTTTTTTAAAATCTAAATCACTTATTAGAATCTTTTTTATATTTCAACTAAATCTAAGTTTCAATATTTCGAGGATTCTTTAATTTGACCCTAATGACAAGAAAATTTCATATCTGAAAAATCCAAATATTTATCATCAAATAATTTATGGTGAAGTAATTTTATGTTGCCATCTGCTAATTTGCTTTCATTTTTATACTTCATATTTTAATTTATTATTTATTTTGTCAAAAATTAATTTATCCATTTAATTCTGAGGAGGAGACGGTGTACTAGTCTCGAAACGTAAACAAATGTGACACATTTTTAATATTTTGATTTCCCTATTTAGTTCTTAAGTGGTTATAAATTTTTCTTTATATATCATATATAATTATATATATATATATATATATATATATATATATACCTATATATAGTAGTATATATAATATATATATATATAACTACTATAACTATCATATATATACTAATAATATATTATTATATATATAGTATATATATTATATAAAAAAAAAAAAAAATATTAGAACTTTGATATGTGATTCAATGTCTGCCTCACTCTGAAACTATTCATAATAAGTTATGTAATTTACAAGTCCCGGTATCAATAAATCTCAAACGTGAGGTTGTGATACTTGTTATACTACAAGCTAAGGCGGGCCCTTATAAAAGAAGAAGAAGAAACCTACATTTAAAAGGTACCTAATGGCATAAAAAATCAATTAGGAGACGTCATGAAAATTTACGATGCTAAAGAGATATTGCAGGGAATGGGCTTACAAATTCGAGCTGCGTTTGCCTGCATCAATCAAAATTAAGGATGGAAAGAAAAGGTTATCTCCTTTATTTTTGGAAAAATGAGCTTTTAGCGGTTTAGTTTACAATTAGGCGCATGAGACCAAAAAGAACTCCCTCCCGATGTAACAATTAAGCCAAAAACTACGAGAGCATTTTGCGTGAGAATCCAATATATAGCGTTATGAAAAGTTGATCACAAAAAGAGATGAGAAGGAGAACAGATTGATTTGTACCTAACAGAAATAAAAAAGCTAACTAGAGCGGCTGGTATTAACGATGAGAATTTTATTAAAAAAGCTTTTATTGTAGGTCTCCCGATGAGCATCAGCAAGGAACTTAGAATAGTGAAAAATTTAGATAGAGTATCGATCGAAGAACTAGTCGCAAAGGGAAGAGTGTTAGCTTCAATAAATGGAAGGTAAATGTAATGCCGTAAAAGTGTGAACTGAAGATTGATACATAGCAACAAATGCGTAAAGTGAGTCAAGTAACCTTCTAATAGAAAAATGAATTTAGGACATATGAAATGAAAGTAGTGTTCATTTGCCATAAAGAAAGGGCACATGCGAGACAATGTTAGCCAAACCGAAATTATGCTATAACTTTGAAAAAAAAGATAAGATATAGAAAGAATAACATGTGAGAGTGCAAATAATCCAAGGGCATAAGGCATCATGAATGAAGCGGAATGGCGCGGAAAGAGAAGATGGAACCGCTGGACAGCTGGAGGCTAATTTTCATCGGACGAATGAATCCGCAGTAGAAAATCTTGCAAATTATAATGTAGAAGACTACGGGAAAGTTAATGTCGCGATTGGTGGACACAGATGCAATAGTCGCTCGGTATGTAGATAATTCTGTGTGACTGAAATAAAGACAATTAGTATAGTAAGAAACATTAATGGAGATATTTTGAAATGTCTGGGAAAGGAAGTTGTGGATATGAAGATTGTTGGTAAAATTATTCAGGTTGAAATGATAGTTGTTGAAAAGCTTTTGCGATGTGTAGATGCGTACTAGGACTTGGACATTATATTCGAATTGGAGGTGGGAGTTTATCTAAGAGAGAGAATAACATTCGAGGATAGAGGAAGTTGCAGATTAAATTAAACGTTGCCAACAAGGCTATAAAAAAATTGAGTAATCGGAAGATAGATTTTTGTGCAAAATTTGATGGGGAGAAGTGGATAATGCGTTGAAATGGAGGAAAGCATGTTCCAAAGTTAAACCAATCAAATAGGTATATATAAAACAAGTCGATAAAAGGTGAAATAAGAAAGAAATTTGAAAAGAAAAATAAATGAAATGGTTTAATTTGTACTTTTTAGTTTGGGAATGCGGCTGTGCCGATGGAAAGAAAAAAAAGATAAGTATTATTTG
>JABUQX010049294.1:20000-49254 GCA_015478945.1 Trachelipus rathkii | reverse complement strand
ACTACTTTTCTGCATAATACCCATAGTTTTTTATTTATGGTTTTCAACTTATATCTTATTTCGATCTGGTTTCAGTCATAACTGCATTTACAAAAATAATTCATTATTACTCTCATAAGGAAGAAAATTTGATTCCTTCTTTTAGTTTCAAGTTTTTAATTTTAAATAATAAAAATATTAATTAAAATTTATTATTCTTATTCAATACCTGGCTTTTATTTACTTTGCTTCATAGTGATCAAAATTACAAAATTTCTATCTTTAAAATCTGTTCATAGTAATATAAACCTTCATAGATCCTTTTTTTTATTATTTAAAAAAGATTTAAAACTATTATGGAAAATTTATAATATTCAAAATTAATTAGTATTTTTATTAGTATTCATTTTCAATGCATTTTTCTTACAATTTAAAATTTTTATATTTAGCCTCTTAAAAAAAATCTTAATTTTTCCAAATGTATATTTTTTGTTACATTTTGAACAAACTTTATTGAATATTTAATTCTCGTTCAAAAGCCTGTTTTTATTTATTTATTTATTTATTTATTTATTTATTCATTTATTTATTTATTTATTTATTTATTTGATAACATCTTAAAAGTATAAATCATTAGCACTAGTATAACTTGGAGTGGTTGTAGTAATAGAGCTACTATTACTATATTAAATTTACTTGTGCAAATCGGGGTATGATGGGGTGATCGGGTAAAATCAGATATTCCTCTCTGGGGAAAACTGAAGCAGCTACACGATCAATCAGGAAAGCAAATAAAAAGGACTTTGATAAAGTGTCAGTACGTAAGCCACTTGGGAAATCGGGGAATGACGGGGTACATGGGTAAAATCTGATACATCTGTCTAGGGAAAACTGAAGCATCTACATGATCAATCAGGAAAGCAAATAAAAAAGACTTTGATAACGTGTCAGTACGTAAGCCACTTGGGAAATCGGGGAATTACGGGGTACATGGTTAAAATCTGATACATCTGTCTAGGGAAAACTGAAGCATCTACATGATGAATCAGAAAAGCAAATAAAATGGCATTTGATACTAAAGGGTCGTCAGTACGTAAGCCATTTTTATTACTTGGCTTTGTACGCCTTGCGGATTTGAGTAATTTCACGAAAAGAGATAAATTTGATCTAATTTTAACAAAAGGTTTATTCTATATTAGACGAATTTTCTATTGGGATGTTACTAAATTTGATATGTAAATCAAATATTTTACTTTAGGGGACGCTCCAATTATTATTCCAGTCTGAGCCCAATTCCCCCCCCCATAAAATTGGACATAAAATTCGTAACTTTCAGCCGATTTTGACCAAATATAAACCACTTAAATGTAGCTTTTATTACTGACAGAAGCTATAAGCTCGATCTATTTGATTTGAGTGTTTTCTGTCTGAAGTTATTGTTTTGGTATATGTCAAATTTGTCAATATTTCTTTTAGAATAATCTTTGTTTTTAACATTTGTCGAAATGACTTCAACTTGGTAATAGGTATCATAGATTGGACTTATTTCTCATGCTAACAAAATAGATATGGACAGCGGAATTTTGACTATTTAGACCTTCATATTGGGTCTTGTTAGGCATTGGATTGAATTTTCAATAAACGTATTTTTGGTTCCTAAGATTGAAAAAAGGGGGTTACTAATTTGTTTATTTTTATGGTTTATCATCGATTCTGCAATTGAAATTTTCGAGGACGATTTGTAGTACGTGGTAGATGCCACATTTTTTATTTGATAATTTCTTTGTAATATGCAGAAGTTTTGGATTTGTTCTAGGGACAACAAATTTTAAAAGATATAAATTTTTGGATTATTTTTTAAAATTTTATAAGATATCTTTGAAGTATATTCAATGACTAGTTCGGCGAGTGGGTAAAAAAATAGAATGTATAAGTAGGTAAGTTAGAAAGCAGAGATAGAGTTGATAGGTCAACTGACAAATTTAGATCGTTAGAGTAGACGATAAATAAGGGAAAAACAGTATTCAAATATTCACTTTTTCAAACGTTTGAATTTTTTGAAAAAGGAAATATTGCTATATTCTTTTTCTACTTTCCGTCAACATTAAAATTTCCGGGCTTGGTATGGTCGAGCAGATACTTTGATTTGTACTTAGATAAATTTTCTGTATCTCAAAACAAAATTTCAAAAATTTTTCAAAAATTCTTTTTGCAATTTATTCCCAAGAACAAAATCAAACTAATGCAATATTTTACAATAGAATTTAGTAAGTAATAAACGTGTGGCATACTCCTCCCATTACAATGTCTGAATTACTTTCAAGCAGCTCGCGGATAAACAGGAACAAAATATCACAATATTATTAATTTGAAAGCAGCAAAGATAGTAGGTTTTTGTAATCGACCCAATGCTCAGATATGGGGTCAACTATCAAATTCCGCTCCGACATTTTTTAGATAATAGTCCAATCTTTTGTATGTTTCAAATACTGAATCATTTTCGTTTAAAAAAAATTGTTGGAGGAGTTTCAAGATTCCAAAAATATTAGATTTTCAAATTGAAAAATCAAAACAATGACTACAGACAGGAAAAACACTCGAAAACGTACGACGTTTTAGATGGTCAGAAAAAGCTACAGTTTGTTTACTTTCCTATCAAAATTGGCTGATAAATTACGAAATTTTATGTCATTTTTAGTGTGGGGGGGGGGGGAATTTGGGTTTAGTCCCCGAAGCGATCAATTATTAGACCGCTGTCTTTATTATTTTTTATAATTTTATTTTAATTTTATATTTTGCTATTTGTTTCAACACATTTTTATTTTAAAACTTTTTTTATTTTCCCTAGTTACAATATGGAACAAAATCTGCGGTGTTCTGAGCGGGGTCACAATATTGATGATTTCTCACTTTTACTTTCTTTCCAGAATTTTCACAGAGAATAATAATATGTGGTACCAGCTGTCTTTACCTTATGCTTAAAGTACGAACTAGTCTAATATTTCAAACTGTATTTTCTTTATTTTCAGAGGTTTCTTCATTTTGTTTTTTTATCCCGGCGGACCCACTTTCATTTTTTTCTAGTGGAGAACCATACTATTTACTTTAACATATAAATTAAAACAATAGAATGCAATGCAATGATGGAAAATTCAATATTTCTCATGAAGGATCTATATGTTTAGAGAAGAGAATATATTTTATTCATATAGTGTCCTTCTGAGATTGAAATTTCAAATTCTTACTTAAGACATCAAAATTAGCTTATTAATGCATAAAATCTCGGCCCTGACGAAAGCCTTAAGGAAAAAAAGAATTTGTATTTACAATCAAGCAAGGCAAATAAATTTTTAGTCTACGTTTTCTCATTTTCTTTCATTTATTCACAGTTTCAGTTTTCTTTCATTATTTGTTCAATAGAAGTATTCTTTACTATTTCTTTGCGTAACGTTACTTATTTTTTCAGTTCTCAGTGTCAACCGTTTCTTTTCCTTTCATTCTCAGAGCATTTATTTTCTTTCACAGTTTGGTGTCCTTTCGAAGATTCACTATTTTCCATTTCTTTCATGTTCTAATTCTGAACGTCTCATTTTTTATTGCTCATCGTTTCCTTTTCTATTCATGTGGCTCAACGTTTCTTTTCTTTCATTGTTCAACGTTTTCGTTTTTCATAGTTCAGCGTTTTTAAATTTGTCACTTATTACATAATCATCGTTTATTTGTTTTCATAATCTGTGTATTTATCATTGCTCAACTATTTCCATTTCTTTCAGCTGTTTACCGTTCTCATATCTTCTTTCATCTGTTCAGCCTCGTTTCTTTTCTTTTCATTGTTCACATGTATTTCCTTTTATTTCAGCACTGTTAAGGACGTCTTTGCTGTTTTTCGGCGCTTTACATTGTTAAACGTTTATCTGTTTTTCATTGTTTAACGTTTCCTTTCATCTCATTGTCTGGAGATCTTCAATTTTTTCGTCACGATTGGCAATTTAGCCTTTGTTTACAAGAGATACATTGACGAATGCTTCTTAATTTTTCGTTATCACATGTTAACGGGTCAACGTTATTTAGTACCTTTTCACTGTTTCAAGAGGAATGACGAGAGCTTCCTTTCCGCGGTTACTTTTCTTTCATTGCAATGAAGTATTTCTTCTATTATCTGTTTTAACGTTACAGGTATGTCTCTTTCTATTGTCAACGTTTTCAATTTTCTTTTCATTGTTAAAGCATGTGGTTAACTTTGTCCTTTCATGTCACGTTTTTTTTCTTTGCATTTACTCGAAACGTTGTTCTTTTCTCTATTGTCCAATGATTTCCTTTTCGCTTCACTGTTTAAACAACAAATCCTACTTTATAATATATTTTTATTCTTTTGTAGCATTTTATTTCTTTACGCATTGTTTGCAATATCGTTTTTTTTGGCATTGGATTTTATAATTATTTCGTTTCATTTTATTCTTTCAATGTTCAGTGCTTCCTTTCCTTTCATTGCTAAACGTTTCCATAAGAAACCTCCTCTGGGTTTCGGGGTTTCGTCTTTCATAGTTTCATGTTTTATATTTTCTTTTCATTGGGATTAAGATAGCTGAGGAATTTAAACATTGTTCAAATATATTTCTTTTGCATTAATTGGTTAATATAGTTTCCTTCTCTCTTGGTGCTGCAGGTCTTTTATTCAATATCTTTTCACTTGTCGTTGTTTCTTTATATTTCATTGATTTAAGTTTACGCGTAGTCTTATATTGTTAATTACACGTTTATTCCTCGTTATTACTTTATTGATTACAAATAACATTTTGGTCCTTTTATTTCGAGTGTTTTCAACAATTCGCATTTTATCGTTCTATATCATTATTCAAGGTATTGATTTTGCTTGTTCTTTTACTTTGTTCATTTGCTTTTTAATAAATTCATTCGTCTTGCATATAAAAAGGTATACTCTAACCAAACCTAACATTATACATACATATAACAAAATGTCTTCCATTGGTTCAAATGTTTTCTTTTTCGTTTTCATAATTCTGTACGTGCGCCAAAGTAAAAGAAATGACAAGACGTTTCATTTTTTACTGATTTAAGGCTTTTTTCCTTTATTCATTGTTTTGCAAACAATTTTTAGTTTTAATCTATGTTAATTGAAACAGACATTTGTTTCTCTTTCATCTGGAATGATTAAGTTTCCATTAGACTCTTCAGTTTATTATTGGTCGACGGTTATCGATTTTCTTTTAATTTGGTTAAATGGTATTCCTGATTCTTTTCATTGTTATCAAGTTGTTTACCTTTTTCTTTCATTGTTCAAACTTTTCTGTTTATTTCTTTTGATCATTAGGAATTAGGAGAGACGTCAATCTCTAAAGAATAACTCTATATTAAATATCGTTTTTATATTTAATTTAAACATTTTAATTTCTGTGTTTATATATTAAAATTATCAATAGTGCAAGTAATAGTGTCTCTAAAGTGTTGTGGTTGTCTTTGGTTACTGTGTGTATAAACAAACTCTTTTTCACGGGTTAAGTATCTTATTTTGCATCATGTGTTGAAATTTATTTTGTAACAATGTTATAATTGGGAAATTGTTTATTGAAATGTGTTTTCAGGCTGATTGAGTATCATATTAATTTTTGGGGCAACATGATTTAGGTGATTCATTGTTCATTTCATGTTGAAAGGTTACCTTACATTTCTCGATGTTATGATGAAACATATCTCACGAAGTTTCTTTACTTCCATCTACAGAAGCTTACTACCACCTTGTCAGGTATAAGTTTTTTAGTTTTACTTCCTTTGAATTTATTGTGAGATCACACAGCCCTAGTCTTATTTTGTTCTTTATTTTCAAGAATTCCTTTATTTATATTGTATTTTATCGAAAGGAATTCTGTATTCGTTTTTTTATTTATTCTGTCTCTTTGGTAGTTACGCGTTAATTGATGTAATTTTACCCACATTAGGGTTCAGAATGTCGCAACTCGGTAGTTTTTACGGTGTATAGGAAAGTCAGAATTAATGGACATCAGTGGAGGTGCACGTGACAGGTTATAGGTGAATGCGAACAAGGGTTCTAGTGGTGACGAAGTAGGGTATACGTTTTAAAGTCATCTTGGTTACTTCAAAGGTCAGCAGCGTGAAGGTTGAAGAGGGCCTTTATCTATATTTACGCTCGGGTGCCTCATAATGTCCTGGTCAGGTATGTGAACTGATGCCAGCCTCACGGGATTAACAGCCGTGTAGCGTGGTTTGGTTGGCCAATTATTTAGGTTGAAGTTTTTCCTGCCTCGTATGTAAAGGTCCTCTGTAGTTTGGAGTTATTATATTTAAACGTGTCCCCTGCCCATCGCAACAGTTTAGTTTTCTGCTTCGATATGAACTCACAAGTCAAGTTCTTCTATCCGGTACAGTGTTTTGAGTTTTCTTCCGTTAAATTTTGTGTTAGGTGGTAGCAGAGCGTAGTTCGTTTCTTTCTGGGGGTAGTGGTGTGCTCTGTTGACGGTAGCATAGTGTATGGTGAAGAACTTGGTAGAATACGTAGATTTGTGTAGTAGAACATTGTCTGCTTTAGGTTGTGTGTAGTGTGTAGGGTGAAGTAACAGATGGATAAAGAAAGGTGATGGTAGTGATACTGATGGGAAAAGAAAGTGGACAGTGGTTGTAGGAACAGAGGGGTGCGTAAGCATGTTGGAATAAGCGCGCCATCTTGAAGCAGACGGCTATGATGTGTCGAGAAGCAGTACGCTAAAGGAACTCTGTGGGTTATAATCAGATAATTGTAAAGGATGGGAGGATGAACAACCCTCGCAGAATCGGAAGATTACCTGATTGCAGATATCTGGTGCAAAGCGCTTAATCAATGTGCTGTCGAGACAGGATGCTTCGCGGAGTCATTAAGGTTAACATACACAGACCGCAGGACGATATAGATGAATCATTACGCTAAGTTGGATAAGGGTATGGCGAAAGAGAATACAAAGGGATATTGGTAGACAATTATGTGAGTACTGTCTATATTAAAGAAAGAGGTGACATCAATGAGAGGAAAGTATGCGAACAGATTATGAGGTGATTGAGAGATACGGTGTAAAGGATGTACCTACCTGGTCTATAAGCCGGCGTGGATTTAGGAGAAATAATGAAATGTGTCATCTCATATGGAAATAGGGACACGAAGGTGGCAGTGACCTGTCGAAAGGCACAAATGCGTATTGGCCTTAATGGATGCGAAAAGATGAGTGGGTGTTTCCAGTACTATTCGAGAATGGCCGTTGATAAACTAGTGACGGGTTTTTGGAAAGAAGTAGAGAAACCGAGGTGCTGGTAATGAAGTGAGTGAATAGTTGGTATTATCAGTAACACACCAGATGTCTATATGAAAACTGGCGCACTCAAAGTGAAGCGACGTGAGTTTTGTGTCACCTTGTTGCGGAATGCTGAGAGATAAGGAGGGTAGAGTGAGTGAGTGGGTATAACAATATGATACGTCTAAATACCAACATGCGACGCCTATAAAATGTCATACTAGGGTAGGACGGTGGGGTATGTGGTGGTGGCGGACGGAAGAGGAAGAGGTAATGGTGGTGTTGTGATAGGTAGGAAAACAACAAGTACGTAAGTTGTACCGTGATAAGGTAGTAGAGAGTAGTAGAAAGTGTGACGAAGCTGCAGTAATATAGAGATATGAAAGTAGTAAATCTTTTATGGTGAGAGGAGACTGACACAGTTGTCGAGGGAAGAGTGGATTTGACGAAAGGGATGCGATTTGTGCGAGTCGGAAAAAGAATTTGTGGAGGATGTGTGAGAGTATGGTGAGTTTGTGCGTTAAGAAAGAAAGGATTACAAGTGGTGTGAATACAAGTAGAAAAGTGAGTTGAGAAATAAGTAAGTAGTTGGTAAGAACACGTCACGATGAGATGAGACTATTTGAGTGAAGAATTTGATAGTCATCTGTAGGGATAATAGGGGGGAAAGCTTCATGTGATGGGCGAAGTGTAGACTGACAATGATGAAGAAAAAAAAGGAGACAAAGCGTATAGGAAAGTGGTGAAAGGAGTTGTTGGATGTAATCCTCTCATTCTATTATGGATGTTTATGTAATCAAACGGTTTATACAACGCTAGGCTTAATCGGGTGTAATGAGGGGAATGAAAAAGGAAAGTAGACGTAGAAAGGGAACACTGAGTGTTGTAGATGGCGGAAGTGAAGTGTAGTGAATAGAAGTTGTAAAGTGTCAGCGCGTATTCAGAAGTAGAACCGAAAAAGTGAGAGCGAATATGTGCTAGATGGAGGAGTGAAGTGTAGTGATTCAGAGGCAGTGAAGTGACAGTGGTTACAGATGTAAGTGAAGAAAAGGGGGGAAGGATAGAATATAGGAAATGATAGGAAAGAAAGAGGCAGAATGTAGAGGTGATGCTAAAAGGTATAATAACTGTAAATGAAGAATGGGTGAGACGTAAAGAGGGTGAGCTTTATATGGAGTGGTGTTGTATAGAGTTTTTTGTTAGCATTTTCTAGTTATGCAAAGGTGAAAGGGGATAGTGTTCGAGTAATGTTTTTGTAGAAGTATGGGTCATGATCAGGAAAGCAGATGTGTCTGACTAGGCGTGAAGTATCGTGAGTTAGTTTTTAGTGTTTGTCTTGTTATGTGTAGTCGAGTATAATTTGTAGGGTAAGTAGAAGTGGTTAGCATACGAAGTTGGAGGCAGAGTTAGGTTATTTGTAGGGTGGTGTTAGGTGTTTGTGGGTTTTGAGACTGCTGCTTATATGTGTATTGGTTAGCAGTTTTGGGACAAGGTGAAAGGTGGGGAAGAACGAGTATAAGATTGATAAATTTTACATCAGAGATTTGTAACTGTTTTGATAAGGTGTGGGTTATTCGTAACAGACGGATGAATGGGGGTTATATGAGGAGAGGCCAGCATTGTAGACATTAGGTTTATTCTAGTTTAGTGGTGTCTGACTCAAAGTCAGGGCTGTAGAGTAGAATTAGATTTACAGTTTTAGTATATTGTGTAATGTATCTTAATAGATGTATCTCATTCGCTTCTATTTCAGTAGTTAAGTTTTAATATATGATATATATATATAAGTAGTGTCAGACGTAGATGGTTCCCATAGTGAAAGACCTCAGATAATGGAAGTGGAACGGTTGCAGTGAACTGGTTATATGGCGGAATGAAAAAGTGGTTTGTAGTGGTGACATATTGTGTTAGTTAAAGTCATTGGTACTAAGTCAGTAGTGGAGGCACTTTTATATTTAGGGGTGCCTCTATACCTTGTTGATAACTGATGCATCAGGGATTAACAGGGTTGGTGTTTGGTGTGACAAATAGTTAAAGTTTAAGTATTTATTAGATAGTAATATCTATCAGTTAAGAGTTATTTTGTTTTATTGTTACCTCGCAAACAGTTATTTTCCTGCCTTCGTAGAACTCTACAATCAAGTTCTTCTATCCGTAAGTGTTTTGTTTTCTCTGTTACCAAATTTTAGCTCAATATATTATATAATATATGATTATAAATTATATACTATATATAATATATGAATATATTATATATATTATATAATATATATATATATAAAATAATATATACATATATATATATAATATATATTAGTATGATATATAGTATATATATATATCATATATATATATAGGGTAGGAGGCAACTTTCGACCTACATCATGTTCTTCTACTAACTTTTGTTTCAGGTGTATGTTGCGCACCTCACCCCCAATCTGGGTAGAGGAGGAAGATAAAGGAATTAATAAAAAAAATATAATGGAAAACCACATAAAATATTGGGTTTAAAATCAAAATTAAAAAATAAGAAAACCATGACGGTTTTAATAAGACTATCTTTGAAAAATTGTACTTCCAAGAATAACAGGTGTGAAAGGATTAAACAAAGATACCAGATATTTCGTAGGTCGGAGATATTAAATTTAATAGAAAAAATAAATTTCAATAGATTGTATTTTCTAATTAAAAGTAAGACAACGCCCAAGGCACAAGTATAAATAGAAACTACCAGCTATGAGGAGAAAAGGAGAACAATTCTATACAAGCAAAAGAGTTGAGAATCGTTAATTTACAAGTATATTCTCATTGATTCAAGTGCACTTTACAATGGGGTAGACTGCACATAAGCAAAACAATTAAGACCAGATGAAGGTGTTTTCGTTAGCAATGCTTAAAAACATTCATTTTAGAAAGTATGGTTAAACATTTAGTATATGACTATATCAAATAGTATATATATATTATATATATATATATATTTAGAACCTAGTTATATATATATATATATATAGTATATTATATATATATATATATATATAACTTATAATGAGATGTAGTTATAGAAATAGAGCGAGAGATATATATATATATATATATATAAACTTAAATTTATATGAAAATTTGCATGAAAAATAAAGTTTTTATAAAACTAAACTAAAGTTTTTTTTACAGCAATTTCAGTAAATATTATGTGAAAAAAAATAGTTTTAAAATCAAACTTTATTTAGTATTTATATTTGAAAGATGTTTTAAGAAGATATTTGATATTAACTTGGGAAGTGTCATACACAATATATTCATTGTACAATAATGTTGCATTTTTCACATCTGTTGCTTTTGGCGTGCCCAAAGGAACCTGCAAACCATCATCCAACTTGACCGTTTCACCAGGATCAGGACTTGTGGTGCCCAAACCTTTGGTACTGTGTTTTCCAGCAGGAAGTTTTGTTATGGACTGTGCCCCTTTCAGTTCATACCTTGAAAAGAAAAAAGTTTACGTCATCTTATTAATATACATTTTTTAAGATTTATAAATAAAATGTTATTGAAAATGAGGAAAACTTCTTACATATCACCAAGAGCAACATCACAGAGTAATAGTAAACCCGTTGGGTTTGCGCTGGAAGTGCAACAATAATTGGCGGATTTGGAAACCATATCAGCAAAGTAGACTCCTTTTCCAAACATATACCCAGTTACTGGAGCTTCGGGGGGAGCTATTCTTAAACCCTGTTAATTTATATATATATATATATGGCCGTCCAGCTCACCCTCTCACTACCTCACCCTATACACCCTATATATATATATCTGTTTATTATCCTCGCAATTATATGGTATATTAGGGGGCCCCCCCCGTCACTATTATAGGTATTAACCCCTAGTATTAGTGGTGTATATGGTCTGGTTGGTATAGTCATATGTATTACTCATATATAGTATAGACTACTACTCATATACTCATCACCTACTATATCATACTATATAAATAATTCCCATATCAGTATGAGCTGAATTAATATAAGCATACACTAGGTAGCCCCTCCTTGGTTGCGGCGCTCCTAAGACTTTGGGGGTATAGGTGAGCTGACATCATCGAGGAAAAGGGGAGTGGATGACGTCACACACACATATGACAGCAGTCGAAAAGAAAGCCCAGCCTTACCTGCCCCTCATACCTATTTAGTGAGAACTCGTCGAATGTCAGAAAAATCTACGCTATACTTATATAATATTTACTACGCTAAATAATATATAAATATAGCAATTGAGAAAAAACTTTAAAGGCAATATTTCATTAACAGTGATGTGGTTCATCCCTGGCTCTAGTTGGGTTCTACAAATCAATACTACTTCAAAAAAAGCCTTCACATTTCTTCCCTATCAGCCTTATCTTCTCGCCTAACTTGCCAAACCTCTCAACAATTCTTCTCCTCCAGACATTTCCTTTAACTTAGACTGTGGAGAATATTATCAAATCCATACTTTTTTTCTTCTCGGTTCATCCCAGCTGGTCTAAATCCAAGCATACACTCGCCTACATCAAATAAATTCATCTAGCACTTATCCAACCTGAAAAACTATCATCATGATCATTCCTTTTTCCACCAATGTGACCAAAACTACAATATTACAAACACAGACTTTTTTAATATAATTCTCTATCTTTTGTCTTAATCTATTATTTATTATTCTCATTATTTATCAATTTTTCGGCAAATATTGGCTAGCATATAACACTTGCAATTGCAAATAGAATTAAAAGTTGCCAAGTATCGTCTTAAATGAACAACAATTGAACGTTAAGAATCCTAGTGATCATGATGAAATTCTATAATTCCAGATACATAAATACGTAACATCTACTATATATATACATTAACACAGGATAACAACATGCCTCAATATGTAAGACCCCAATGCACTCAAGACTTAAAGTCCCTTTACATCACACCAAACCGATTTTAAATTGCTAACCACCTACCTTAACCTAAGCCATACTCACAAATAAAACTTAGCACTGAGCACTAACATCCTAATCTGCACATACTCTATTATCCTCTTATTATCATTAAAGACATATTTTATATTTCTATAATTATTTAAAATCATTCAGAATCTCAAACACTTAGATGTTAGTTGAGTGATGTAAAACGGACTATTAGATCTTGAGTGCTATCTTTGGTACTATTACATGAGGAGAGATATGTTTAGTTACCGATTGTTTAATTTAGTATTTAGTAGTAGAGAAAATATTATATATAATATATTTATACATATTATACTATACATATATTAATTATATATTATTATATTAGTATTATTATATATATAATATAAAATATATAAATATATATATATATTATAAATATTTATAATGTAGAGTAGGAAAGTGGTAGGAAGTTAAGTGTGTCAAGGATATTATTATTAGGACTATAGATAAGTGTATAGAAGCGCTCGAGTGTGGTATAAAGTTGATCAAAAATAACGCGTTTAGTAATGTGTAACTAAAGTTGATATCCTAGGTGGAGTCATATATTAAATCGGGGGAAATGAAGTTGATATCAATTGTTCAGTTCAAAATGTAATCTACATATTGATGTGATAGATGTATTTTGCTGACTCATCGTGTAGTTGTGGCTGAAGAGGTAGGAAGTGACAGGGAATACTGTAACGAAGGTCAGTATGTGTGAGAATGAAAGAGGTATGATGAATTGAGCTGGTTTTGTAGGGTTAAAGAGTAAGCTGGTTAGAATGTACTACAATAGCGAAATATGAGACGATGTGATCGCGAATGTCAGAGAAAAGATAAGCTTAAGGGTAATTAGATATAATAGGTAGGTATAAAATTAATGTAATCAGTTATACTAAAAACGTTGGTATGTTATACGTAGGAGAAAACTAAGAGAGTAAATTGAACAGTATTTGGTAAGGAGGATGTAATGATGTACAAGACAAGATAAAAAGGAAGACCTTATGGAAGGAATGCGCTAGTAAAGGGTTAAGAATTGAGAGATTTAAAGGTATTTGAATATTCTGCTTAGATAATTAAATGATGAGGGATTGGAGGTTGTTTGTGAAACTGAGACATAAGTAGTTGGCAGATGGAGAATAGTTGTGAATAGACAGCTTGCGGTATCGTTGCACATAGTAAACATAAGCTTGATGACGAGGGGTTTATAGTCGACATTAGATTTGGTCGGTTTTTGATGGTGCAAGAATGAAAAAGGTATTTTGGGAAGAGGTTATTTAAGTAAGGAAGAGAAAGGAAAAAGGATAGATGTGGTGAAGAAAGTTGAAGATATAGGTAAATCTGCGGAATATATTGAGTGTAAAATTACTAGTGAGGCATGGCAAGACTGGTGTAGTTCGACGGAGATGGTGATTATTGATTGGATTTTGGAAGTTGGTGTAATAAAGGAGTTTATGGAGAGTATAGTTCCAAGTAAGATTAAGGCAGGTAAGCGAACGGTAATATTAAAGCCTTGTATAAAGGGTAAAGGTGAGTAAAAGTTGTGGAACCTGGGCTTAGGAGAACTATAAATAGGGGAATAAGTTTTAATGAGAGATGTTGTATCGGAGAAAAGCGTATATTATTGGCATGGTATTGTTGTAGAGCTCTGGAGGAGCTGTTGCTGTGTTGACTCAGAGGTTGGCACACTTGAGTTTTGGGAGACACGTCACGACTGTGTGCGTGTTGTTAGGAGCGAAGAGGAAAGTGAATTTACATCTGAAACAGATGATTAGTTGGAGAAATAGAAGGGAGAAGAAGAAATTAATATAATAAATTTAAGGTTTTGATGTTGATTTTATGTTTCTGTAAATCAGGCCGCACGATAGAGTTAAGGCTCACGGCTCTTGACGACATGTTGTTGGCGCACGGTTGCTTGATGTAGAGATGGTATATGTGGTGTTTTTGCGTCATCGGTGGGCGCCTCTATCAGGGGGTGGGTTGCGATGGTAAAGGCTTCGAATGCGAAGCAATCAAACGCTAATCATGGCTTTCATGCACCTATAGTGAATGCGTGGCTGTAATGGAAGGATGGTTGGTCAATGGGTTGTATGTTGTGTTGATTTGTATTTATTCTGCGGAGTGAGGACATGGGGGTTTTTGTGTTCTTATTTTCTCCGTGTGTTCCAGACTTCGCCATTGGATTACATGAAGGATTATAGAAAGAGATTATGTGTGGGGAGGGGAGCAGCAATCACTGGTGTCAAGAAATGGTGGAAAGATATGAGGAACTATTAGTTAAGCTGGAGCCGCTACGCGGCTAGTCGTATTAAGCTACGTTGCGGTATACTACTTCGCGCTCTGATTGTGGCTGATGTAGAAGAGGAGGTTGAGAGGATTGAATAGTAGAGATTTGGCAGGGTGATCTGAGCGCAAGCGGAAGGGGCTTGAAAGTTAAACGACCCTGCATGAGACGTATGTAACAGCTAGTGCGGGACTGTTGAGGTTAGTGGACAGTCTCTTCAGTGTGCGATGTGACTCTGGCGTTGATCCTCTGAGGCTGGCGGTCTGAGAGTGCTATGGGCGGCTTTTGCATTACCCTGCTGAGGACCTATCCTGACAGTGTTGCGTGGATGGTTTATATTATGGATTTTTCAGCGGTGGATTATGTTTTTGGCAAGGCGTCGAGGTAAAGGCGATATCAGGACCGGCGGACTTGCACAAAGAGTGTAGTAGGAAAGTTTTTGGTCGGTTATCTTGTTCGTGCAGGTGTGGGCAACGGGGTGCTGGCTGCACTTAATCATTTGTGCGTGAATGCTCAATGGGATGTCTGGTATATGGTCGTGTATGGTGACTGATGGGGACGATTGTTGAAGTGCGTATGTGGTGGTTCACTGTAGTTAAATATGTACTGGATATCGCACGAGCTGCGGAGCATTGAGCACTGAGGAATAAGAAAAGTATTATCAGCCCTCTACGTAGATGCATGTTCTTGAGTTGGTTGCTCGAGCAGACGATGGACAATCCCTTCTCACGCGCGGTGGGCTATGGTTTGTCTCCGGGAGAAGAATTGATAAAGAGAGGATGCACACGTCACTTAGAGAGTGAGCAGTGGAATGTTGAAGAAAGGGTACCAATGAGAGAATCCACAATGAAATCATGACTTGAGAAATAGATTTGTGCGATCCCCCCCCCCGCTGGAATAAGCACTGGAATGATAGTAGGTTGGTTAAGCGGTTGTATAAGTGGATGTAAAGTGTAGGGCAAATCATGAGAATACGAAACGAAGCTAGAACGTTAGGTGAAACAGTGGGTGAGGTGATGGTCGAGGTGAAAACGTATAATACCATTGTTTGCCGTCAGCCGATGTGAGTATTGGCAGAAAGGCGAGAAATAAAAGGTGCCATGATTAGTGAGAAGAAATAGAGGGGGTTTTCTGATAAAAATGGGAGGCATGGATGATGATTAGGTGTCAGACAATAAAAAACCACCATTTGTGGCCATTGTGGGAATGATAACACTTCTCTACTTGAGCGAATATAACCAAAAGTGAGGGGTCCGTGCGCGGTCCCATGATGCTCTAGGGTTGGGATTGGGTTCCTGTCAATAGATGACGAGCATCTGCACATAATTATATTGGTACAAGGGAGGGGGCTCGGGATAAGGCTGGCTTTCTTTCGACGATGTTGATCAAGCGTTTCCTCAGCTCTGCTTTTCTTTAAATGCTAATGCGTGTAACAGAAAGTTCACCTTAACGCCCCAACATCTTTGGGGGCACCAAGAGGCAAGGTGAAGAAAAATAGAATAGAAAGTTAAATATTATATTTATATATAATATCTATTAATAATAATAACAACTAATAGTAACTATAATATAATTATTATTTAATAAACCTAATATAACCCTATAATAAATATATAGGTTATATTTCTACGGGGGTATATAATTATATATGAGGCCCCTATAAGGGGTAGGTATAGATTAGCTATATGAACTAAAATTCTCAACCCCACTCACTACCCCCTTTTATAATAAATATTATATATAATATATTATATTATAACTAAATAAGTTTTTTTATTTCCCTTCACTTTACCTTTTTTCCACACATAAGACCTTGGTGAGTAGGAGGTGCGTACAAGTGGCCACCTTCGGAAACAGCAAAAGCAGTAGAAGAGATATGAACAAAAGTGCGAAAATGAGAAGCCCATTCCCTACGCCCTCCGCATACCATAACCTCCTAGCTCAACACCCCCGGTTAAACTGCTGTTACGCAGTCAGTAAATCCAAACATATGAGCATATTCCAATTTGGGACCAGGACGGAACCCCCATTATGTAAACAAAGTACGAATCACACATGATAAGAGCGCTTCATCCAACCACAATTAGGCCCATGAGGTTTGTGGTCCACATATTCCTTATAAACCAACCCATCACAACCAAACACCCCGCCATTCAACTCCCTAATAATAAAGGACGCGTTGCCTCCCTTATCACACACTCGGTGCCAAGACTCGACATTTTTCCTTCAAAACATATGTTTTCTGACTCCATCCACTTTTTCTTCCGTTCACAGCCGGATCGATCCCTTGGACTACCACTCGCACGTGTGGTATACAGGGGCTTAACCGAACCGACTATCTCCACCTTTCCACATTGAACCAAGATCCATCTCAACATACTTTTTCATGTGTATCTCCCATATCTCATTTGATCCTTATCTACAACAACCACACCTCTTCTCGATAATAACAGTTCAATTTCTATATCAAAGTTATAACTATATACTCAACACCTTCTATTCAGCTAAACAGAACCATAATTAATGAGTCGCTCATCTAACACTACTGGAACTATCTAATAAATCTATCTTCAATTATTCACAGACCATAGTCCATTACAACTACTAATTGAGCAGGGTAAGGATACACAAGGACGTCATTTCTCAACTGGATCCCCCCCATCGCCCCAAAGAACACACATTCAGGCAAACACATAGCAAAGAAATTTAGAAATCTCCTCCCTACATTCATCCAAGAACCCTCATAATAAGATATACGCCACCAGACACACTAACCTCGCCCATTCACTACTTTCCTACTAAACTCTGCAATATCCGTTCTTCTCATCCAACATTATACCCTAAATATTTTAAACTCAAACACTTGTTCCAGCTGCTCACATCTAACATAACTTCACACTGAGGAGTGTCTCACTCACAACCATAACTTACTCTTAATACACGTTTTACTTTCATGCCCCTCTGTTTACACAGCGGCTCCCAACCATCTCTCTATCCAATCTCTTCAAACTCTCTTTCAGATTCGCCACACAGCCAAATCATCGCTATGATAATAGGTAGGGCAGCTCCCCTTTCCATCGTTCATCCGCATGTCACTCACCACTATACATTTGTTTAACCCCCTCCTCTGTCATCAATACCATAGAATCTTTCATCACCCCATCCATTAAAAATTGAAATACCAAGGAGACATAACAACTCCTGTCTTACTCCGCTCGTTGTATCCTAACCATCATATCTGAACTAGGAGTTCTAGTGTATTCCGTTGGACTGGCCGTACTCTGCCTCGGCTGAGCGAGAGCGGTCTCGCAGCTATATTTCCAACCATATTCGAGATCCCTGCCATAAACAGGCTATTAACGAAGACCGCTGTTGATGGGATCACACTCACAATCACATCACACATTCTACTCTCTTTCCGGTTCTCAATGGATTTTATCTCATCACCTGTTTCGGACCTAAAGGTTGATGATGCAGTTTTGAGAGCGACGTGTGCCTAGATAGAACGCACCTTGTGTGCGTCATCTCCAATCATTCGCTGCGTTCCTCGGCGTGGTGCTGCCTCTCCTCAGTCACTTCGACGGACTGCTTGACAAGAGATCAACCGCCACACGGTGTGACGTGCCTGTTCTCGTATTCACTCCTCATTGATGTATATTTCCCCCTTAGATTGAATGTGTCTTTCTAATACAAGGTGAGTCTTTCTGCTTATTCGCTGCGATCAGTAGCTTAGGGATCTCTTATTACGCTTCTGGCGCTTCTCGCTCCAGACTCAATCGTCTGAACTGGAGTCACTTCTCCATTTAAATCTTATTAAATGACCGTCTGCTTTTGCCCAAAGCAATGATTTGCTGGCTTCTGTATAGGCTTCTGCAGTCCGTTTAGTTGATTCATTATCTTCACTGCATCTGAGTGGTCATCTATAGCCTGCAGATTTAGACGATTCTTGCAAGCTTTTTCAGCTCACAATTCTGTTCCTCCGAGTGAATTGCCTCAATCTGCCACAGACTCACTATTCCGTTCCGCTTCTGATCACCTATCAAACGCTGCTGGCCTGATCACGATACACTATCACATCTTCTACCTTGTTAATATGGCGGTGAGAGCTAGCTTCCTCTCACAGTCCTCTGACACCTATGTCATCAGTTACAAAAGCACCTATTCATTATTCTATTTTTCAAAGCAGATTCCTCCTTATTCTCATCTGTTAACTTGTTCGCGCTTCGTTTGCCAGAGAGAGTGGCCTATTCGCTGTTTGGATCGCCTCATAGATCGGGGAATTCCTTTCACTATCCAAGATATGTGGGGAGTAGTTCTGTTCATTTACCTCTTGTTTTTCTCCTACGTATGCATCATCATTAATATTAATTGTTCTTTTTTTTCCTCCTTATATACATTCCAAGCGAGGTTTCCTATTCTTTGTCTCATATTGTGCTTTGTTATACATTTACTAAGTATCTTTTTGGCTTTTACCTGCTTCATTCCACCATTCACTGGGTTAGAGACTTCTCTGTATATTCTCCTACGACGAAGTGAAAACGGGGGTGAGACAGGGAAGTGTACCGTTGCTCTTTGCACTACTAACAATTGCTTCTTCATTTGCCCCCAGAGTTGTTCAGTATCAACTTGTCACAGTACAACGTTTTACTCTTAGGAGCGCTCCTTATACTTATCTTTATTGTTTCCTGTGGGGTCATGTCAACTCTCACTCTGTAAGTTTTTGACCGTAACTTCCTTTCGTATACATTCCTTTCCATCCAAGCCCCACTCAACTTAATTTACAGTAAGAACAAGACTATGATTCCGATAATCCATTCCCTAAACCCCTAACTGATGTTTAACAGTCCAACACTAGCGTGCGATACAAGCATCATCCTGTACGTCAACTCGATATTCATCTGTAGTATCAATCATAACAGACTTTTCGACTTCGATACAGTTTGTGTGATGCCATCTCTACCTACACAACTCTAGTATCTAGGATACTCTTGTGTTTAAGAAAAAGTTATAAATACACACATCACCTCTCTCTTCACAGAAACTAATCACTTCCCTTCTCATTTTCTCCCGCCACTCCAAAAACCACCTGTTAAACATCCCTTTTTTGACACCTTCCAACCATTCAGGTCCCCCAAAACTATCATCTGAACATCCTATCACCCCATCCAGCAACATCTTTCAGAGGTATCCCAAAAATGTACTCTCTCAACGTTTCCCTCGATGGACCCTACGTCAGATGGACCATACCTTGACCTTTTCAAATTAAATTTTAGCCATTAGAATTCTAGAACTCACACATACAAAGTCTACCATATCTACCATAGCTTCGTAGCACAGGTCACTCATCAAATTGCAAATCTCTCTTCCCCTGCCTCACATTTCACACCAAACCACTCAATTTCTTCGTTTCCTTCTCTTTGTTAGTCACAGCGAGCAAATGCAAATTGCCCTTAAAATACATCCATCACCTTCTCCTCTTCTTCTCCTCACATTTATTCCTCTGACATCCTATGTACCCATCACGATTCATACAATTTTCGCCGAAAGATAGCAGGCCGTTTTACGGCATGACGTAACGCTTCTGGAGTCGCGGGAGGTCCTGCATGTAGCTAGTTCCTGGCAAGAGAAATTTAGATGGTAGTAGGCAGCATAACCCAACTTATCACCGTGCCTTAGTCGGGCTCCTGACGACACAGCAGGACATACGATCGGGGCAAAGTGTTCTCCCACACAAGGGATACTATATATCTATATATATATATTATATTATATATATATATATATATACATATATATATATATATAATTATAGGGAATATTAATATATATAATATTATTAATATATTATATGTCTCCACAGAAAATGCGATACGCAGATGCAGGAAATCAACTATTAATCCAATTGACATTTTCATTAGGATAAACAGCGGCGGACATCGTTAAGGACAGAACTAATGGTCTTTAAAAAAAAGCCGTTTAACGGACTTCCGCTCGTTTGTTCAACCAAGACGAAATGTTTCTGTCAAGTTTCTCTTGAGAGGACAGGAAATGCGGTTGAAGAGAATATCAAATTTACTTTAAACTCCGACTCGAGAAACCAAACTTGATAACGGTTTTTCTAAAGAGCTTGAAATGTCGCAAGGTAGGTGGGAAGTTCCCAGGAAATGGGGGACCGTGGTTGGCCCGTCGCCGAACGGAAAAGAGCCCAGAATGGGCAGAGGGGTATGAAGCCACGCCTTCCACGGAAAACTAGAACCAGTCTGAGGGCAGAGAGGATACCCGAGGGCGGTGCATTGAACTCTGGAAAGGAATATGTTTCTTTTTCAATCAGTCTCAAAAAATTTTTGGTACGAGAAAGATGTCGCATATTTTCATTCTTGGAACTGAAAAGTGTAACATTTGTTTCGCTTAGTTGATACTTTCCTTTCTGTTCTATGCCTTGACGCACGTCAACTTCCGCCTGAAGATAGATAAGTTTAGTTCTAGGTTACTATATCAAGCGTCGAGGATGAAGTTCATGGTGAGTACACTCTTTATGTTCATTATCCAGAATTTGTTATGATTTTACTTAAGCTGCTATACACGCAATTAAGAAAAATGAAGTATAGGCCTATGTGTGCTGGTCTTCTAGCATCTGTGTTCTAAACCTCTAGTGTTAATTATTTCCTATGGCTTGCTTTATTTTCGCTTCAAATTTAAATGTCACTTGGTGGATATCGAGGTGATAACTTTTGTGTAAATATAAATTTCCACTGTGTATTCCAACCGTCTCAATTTGTTATATTCTGCTTTCGCCTCTCTGCGTATTTCTAAGGGAGTTGCCAAACTGCTTGCAACAGTAGAGACAGGTTGCCCACTGCAGAGAGGGTTAGGTTAGTTGAGGTAAAACGCTACGGCAGCAACAGGCCTCGACTTATGTAGTCTCTTCTACTTAAGGGTCTCGGAACAGGTTTGAAAAGTAGTTTACGTATCCTACAAGAGTACGGGTAGTTGACTCTCGAATATATTTTATACATTCAATTTTCAATGTTCGCTCACGCATAATCTATTGTTTGCACGGGGAATTTTGCTGGGTAGGCGATTCGAAGATATGATGATCCGGAAATTTACCTACCATTGTGATACAACAACAAAAATTACCAAATTATCTTCTAAACCAGAGATCTTGGTCATTTTCGGTTTAATGTATATACCGTCCAACAAAATTGACCATAATATAAAAAACACTATATTGATGCTCAGACAGTAGCGGTTTCGCCGTTAGGAGTTATATTTTGAGAAGGGAGAGTGTAGTGTGGTCTCCCCCTCGTGAGTAACTGCGACTCAGTTCTAGACCTATTTTATGCATATCGGGAGTCGTGTTGAATCATGTACTGCTTCAATGCTGTAGATTTACATCACTAGCATTTTCACTTAGATAGAACTATGTGGTACGTTTTTTTGTCCTAACCCACTAAATGAATTTCTGGAAGATTGTACATGTAACTCTATCAGATTAACGTAACCCCTCCTCGTCCTTCTTCCTTCATAACTTAAGATTTACATCTATGCAATTGATGAATCTCTCGCCTTCCTTTCTGTTCTGACAGTTGTGAGCGTCCAGGCCTATAAAACATGAGATGCACTAAATCAGTAAGATCGCTTTACGAACGACTGAGGTGTACTTAGTGAGCTCGGTGACGGTTCGTTGCAAGGGCGCTTTCTACGACCCCATGGCGAGGAGTCTGCTAGCACCGCCAGCTATTAGCCTCTACTTCTAACGACAGTGATGAAAGAAGTGTAGGAATGATTGATCACTTATTCAATCACCATAATAACATCCTTAACTAGATCTTGCTGGTGTATTGAGTGCTACCTAGACGAAACAAAATAAGGAAACTAGGTTTTTTTTTTTACCTAAAGGGGGGATTAATGGTGCAACCCCGAAACATTGGGTTAGTTGATGCTCTCATTTTTGTCATATATTGGCCCAGAGTTCCTGTTCGCATCTTCAACCTAAGAGAGATAAATTTATCAGTAGGGTAGGAGATCCCTTCGGAGTTTGGATGACAAATAAGTGATCCTTCAAAATAAAACAGTCAACTATTCTTATTGAGAACCACATTACTTCTACGATTTGCTACGATTTGTCTTAATTATCACAATTTTGGTAACAATTAAGAACTCCCGGCCCAGGGTCAATACTATAATTTATTCATAAATATATGACATCGATATAAAAGTCTCTCCAAAATATCAGCGACTCAACCTTAATCAAGCTCGATCTCTTGCTTTTCAGGTTTTGCAATTTCGTTGGCAACTGTGGTCTCGGTGTGAATTAGGGTTTCTATTGCTCGAATCACCCTTCCTGTTCTTGACAGGACTTTCTAAACTCTCTTTTTTATTAAATTATTAATTATTTATTATATTATTATTATTATATTGCAGGTCCTAATTTTTATGTTTATTTTATTATTATTGCTATTTATTATTACTACAATGAGTAATTAATTAATTATATTATTATTTCCTCCATATATATATTATTATTATTGTTGTAATATTTATTTCGATATTTTTTTGATGAAAATTTGTGTGTTTGTTATTATTTTTGTCTCTGCTGATACATCTTACACAGACATCACACACATAAGGTTGGAACATATTTTTTGTTTTTTTTTTTGTGTGTAACTCAACATTAATAATTCAGTAATAACCTATTTTGTTTTATGTGTGTGGTTTATTTTGTCATTGTTGTCTCTTAGGATACACACAGCCTACATTTATGTCAACACCACCTGCCCCCACGACCCACTCAACTACACACACATTAAGTTGACCTATTTTTTGTTTTTGTGGTGTAACTTTCTTTGGAGATCGTTTTTTTTTTTTTTTTGTCTATGTTTGTGTCTTGTTTTATTTGTTTATTGTTTGTCTCTTAGGAGTATCACACAGTCAACAATATTGAAACACGAACTCAGCAGCCACACAATAGTGACCTTTGTTTTTTTGTGTGTAACTTTCTTTGAACCCTTTTTTTTGGGGGGGGTTGGTTTTGTTTTGTGCAGTTTTATCCTTGTCCTTGTTGTCTCTTCAGGATACCACTTACAGTGTCTCAATAATAAACATACATCACGGATCGCACACGAACCATGACCACTTTTAGTATAGTTGTTTTGTGTGTATCTTTCCTTGGAACCGTTGTGTGTTTTGGGGAGGGGTTGTGATTATATGAGATTTGAGCTGTTTATTTGTCATTTGTTGTCTTTTGATGGTAATTCGGTTTATATTAACAAGAAGCGCCTTACTTTTTGGAACACGCACACATAGGTGCATTTTTGTATTTTTGGGTTAACTTTCCTCTGGAGATCCTTTTTTTTTTTGGTTTGGTTTTTGAGTTTATATTGTCAAATTGTTGTCTCTTATATATAACCCACAAGTTCATATATAATATGAACACATCGAAACTCACACCCACATATAGTTGACACAATTTTATTTGTTTTATTCTGCTCGTGTACCTCTTCCTTCTGCATACCATTTTTATCTGGGAAGGATTTTGGCTATTTTGAGTCCTACTGTTTCTTTCCCACCGTGGTATCTTGGGATACACACAGTATACATTTATGAACACACGCACACTCACACACACACACACCTAGAGACCGACACTTTTGTTTTTTTTGTGTGTAACTTTCTTTGAACCCTTTTTCTTTTGGGAGGGTTCTGTACTTTGGTTGTGCCTGTTATTTTTGTACAGAATTGGTCTCTACTTCAACACACGCAGACACACAATACACACACACACCCTCCGCCGGTTGTGTTTTTTTGCTGACAGACAACAACGTCGTTTAGATCTACCCCAACATCACTTTTCGATAATATTGTAGTTTTTGTATCTGAACTTTTATGAGAATAGCAAAACGTCTCATTTTCCCTTTTGCAGATCTGATCATGGCTACTGCAAGTAGACATACGTGTGCAAATAGACCAGATGCCTTCTGTTATGTGTGTGACTGCTACACACGTACTCTTCAAAGACGCAATATAACAGCGTTTGTGAGGATAGCTTATAAAATTTATTCCCCTTGGTGACTAAGACAAGACAGCATGGGCTCAGCATATTGTGTGTCATAACATTGAGGAAATGCTTCGTGACTGGACAAAGGAAAACAACAAGACATGTCTTTTAAGGTTCCCCTGGTTTTGCGAAAACCTAAGGACTTCACAATTGACTGCTATTTTTACATAGTCAATACGAAGGATCTTGGAAAGATAAAGCGGCATGCGATCTTCTATCCCAGTATGCCCTCGGCAATTCGATCTATACCCCACTCCGAGGACTTACGGTTGCCACTTTTAATAGTTTTGCCTCTTCTGAAGATGAAGGTAGTGAACATGGTGAGGAAGATGGCTAGGGTTTCGATAAGGTGCGTAAAGACATTTATCTGGAATCCGGAAGCTTCTCATCTTCCATCGAGCAGTCATCAGCCCCTCAGCTGTTTAGCCAACTGGTATTAAATGACTTAGCGTATGATTTGGTAATATCCATGAAAGTAGCTGAGTTATTAACCTCCAAGATGCAAGAAAAAAAATCTCAAATCGCTCAGCAAAAGTGTCATATTTCAGTAAGTGGGACCTAATTCTGGTGGACTGCTTTTCAGAGGAAACGTACCCTGTTAGCTGCCATGATATCCCAGATTTTCTTGGTGAATTAGGTTGTACCTCTTATAGTCCATCAAAATGACGATTGTCCTCGATAGCTCTAGGCCTAGTCCCAAGTGCGTTCTCTTGCAAAACGGGAGTGTTTATGAAACGGTTCATTAGTTACTCAGTGCATTTTCGAGAACATAATAACATAAAAAACTGTCATTGACTTGCTAAAATATTACGAGCGTAACTGGATCATTTGAGGGGATCTCAAAATGGTCAACTTCCCACTTGATCAACAGAAAGGCTTCATGAAGTATCCATGTTTTCTGTGCTTGTGGGGTAACCGAGCTCGGAAGAAACATTGAACACAGAAGGAGCGGTCCATTTATGAATCTCTAGCAACATGGATGTCAAACATTGTGAATGAACCAATCGTCAGCTGTGACAGGATCATATTTCCCCCGCTCCACGTCAAAGTTGAGTTGATAAATCAGTTCTTGAAGGCATTGATAACTGATGGTAATTATTTTTAACATATAGTATCTACTTTCCCTGCTTTGCATTACGAGATCGAATGGTCCTAAAATTCGTGTTCTTTTACATGAAGAGGGATTTGTAAGAAAATGGATATCAAGGAGAAGACAGAATGGCAGTATTTCAAGGGAGTTATAAAAAACTTCCTCGGGAACAAGAAGGTGGACAACTATGAAGTAGCATTTGAAAAAATTGTTGTTGATTCTCCGCTGTCTTGGGTGCAACACGAGTGTAAATATCAATTTCCTGTACAGTTACCTTCATCAATTCCCAGAGAACCTTGGGGATGTAAATGATGAACAGGGTGAGTCCTTCCATCAAAACCCGAAGACGATGGAAAAGCCGATGGGACAAAAATATGAGAGGTCGATAGGACAAGAATATGATGACAGACTACTGCTGGGGTATCAAACAAATTGTCCAGAAGAAGTCCACAAACGCAAGAACTACAAGCACAAATTGTTGTCTGAATAGTACCTATTTGAAATTGCATGTCATCCATATAATTTTATTTACATTACCTCCTATCTATATATAGATATATATGTAATTTTCAATGAATAACCCTTACATATTAGCACATATTATACTATGTTGAATATATAAACATTAATACTCCAGTAACACGTCTCGATAACCTTGAATCTCTTAACTTCGACATTCTATGGCTTAAGATCTGTCTTCCTACTACTGCTCCCCTAATTGAACAAAATTTTAGCTCTTTTTCAATATCTAACTACTTCACACGAGACTGTTACTTCTTCTCATCCAAATGCAGAGATCCTCTAATTAGGGGGGGGGGGACTTCGACGTACATCACACTGAGTGGACTCCATTCATACTGAAATAGGTGGGAAGGAGGTCAAATCATTCAGTATTCTCAAAGGTTTGGAAGAGTTGATTAAGGAAAATACACACAATCCAGATCGCCCTAACAATTTCTTGAACACTCTTGACTTATCTTCACCACTTCTCATTGTTTAATCATATCTAGTTTTCTCTCAGATCTTTCCATATCGGCACGTGTTGATGGAGCGACCTCTTCCTGCTTTTTTGTTATTTGTGGTGTTCCGCAAGGTTCTGTTGTTCTATTTCCAACTTTATTCTTACTTTTCATCAACGATCTTCTCAGCTGCACTTCTAACTCTGTTCATTCTTATGCCGATGACTCTCTCTCTCTCTCTCTCTCTCTCTCTCTCTCTCTCTCTCTCTCTCTCTCTCTCTCTCTCTCTCTCTCTCTCTCTCTCTCTCCCATATATATATGATATATATATATATATATATATATATATATATATAATATATATATATATATATATATAATATAATAGAGAGAGATAATGCATATAATATATATATATACTATAATATCTGTTCCCTCTTTTTCATCTGGAGTTACCCCTCGACTTCAGCTTTCCGATTCTATACTTGCCGATCTGGATGGGATTTCCCGGTGGGGTCGCCTCAACCTTGTGAAATTCAACTGTTTAAAAAATTCATCTTCTTCACATTTCTTTCTCAAAAATAATTCCCAACTTTCTATCTACTTCGACAGCTCTGTCGTCTCGCTTGAGGACAACCAAACAATAAACTACCCTGGAATCCTCATATCACAACAGTTGCTAAAGTGACCTCGAAGAAGCTGGGAATTTTGTTCAGGTTGAATGTTATTTTTCGGAACATTTGCTCCAATTATACAAGGGCCTAATCGGCCCTTATATGGAGTACTGTTCAGACATTTTGTGGGGCTCCGGATCTGCCCTTCTTTTGGATAGGGTTGAGTCTATGGCTAAAATATTAATTAACTGTCACCTACTTTCAAATTTCATTGCGTTAGGCACTATCTCTTTTCTATAGGCACTACAACGGCAAGAGCTCGAAAGTGTTGACCTCTCGCATTCCACCACCATTGCGTTGCCCTTGTAACACAGGGGGTGCCCTATTTTCTGATGAACTTTGGGTGAATATTGGGAGCTTCAGGCTTGTTCGTTGTGGCGCCTCATTCTTTTCAGCCGCTTCACTTCTTTGGAATTCACTGACATCATCTTTTTTTTCCTTCTGTATTTAATCTCCATTTCTTTCAGATCTCCATCTGCAATCCCTTGAGAAATTTGAGTTAGGCTTGGGATTGGATGATTTTCCTTTGATCTATTATTTTCTAATTCTGTCCCATCCTTGAAAAGGGCTCTGCCCGCTAGTGGTGGTTAGCTGTAAAAAAAAATATGTTTCATACTCCTAAGAAGTGATTTTACTTTCCTTAATGTCAGCCCGTTATGAATATTTTAATACGCCTACCTTTTTCGAACACTTGAAGTATACCTTCGTCAGGAGGGTATCCAAGATGGTATCCAACTCTATCATGTTGTATCATTTTATGATAATGCTATATATTGTTGGAAAATTGAAATGTTGAATTTGAACAATAACCATAGCTTACAGAGAGAAGAAACTGACTGCAAATTTGAAATCCTCGCAACTAAATTAGGTCAGTACAGGTACTGGTAGCAAAGTACATGGACTGATAGTAAAGTACAGGTACTGGAAGCAAAGAGCAGGTATACTGGTAGGAATACAGCAAAAATTTTATTTCCCAGAGTTATTATCGTTGAAAATGGCATACTATCAGTTATCAAATAGTCCATTTAAACCTGATGTATATTATATCAAATAATTATTATTATTATAATGAAAGATGATTAATAATATAATTAACCTAACCACTATAAATTATATTCTCTGTTTATTATTATTATTATTATTATTATTATTATTATTATTATTATTATTATTATTATTATTATTATTATTATTATTATTATTATTATTATTATTATTATTATTATTATTATTATTATTATTAATATTATCATGCATGTATCATTATCATATCATATCATTATCATTATCATTATCATTTTATTATTATTATATTATATTATATGATATTATAATTAATATTATTATTATTAGTTATTATTATATTATTATTATTATTATTATTATTCATTCATTATTATTATCCATTATCAATTATCATTATCATTATATCATTATCATTATCATTATCATTATCATTATCATTATCATATTATTATATTATTATTTTATTATTATTAATTATTATTATTATTATTATTATTATTATTATTATTATGCTTATAGGAGGATGTTGGCTACAAGGCACTTGGCACTCACGGGAGAGGACGTGTTCAGCATGTGGAGCAGAAGAAGGAGAGCAAGAAGGTCATTCTATAACAACATTTCAGGTCTTTGTTGCACCTGTAAACCAGCCTACCTGTGACCTGAAGTTTGATCCGGGTCAATTTAAAATATACGAAACGGGTCACGCTAGTATATATATAATATATATAATATATAAATGTAAATACCGTATCTAAAATATATATATATATATATATAATATATATAATATATATATATATTATATATATATATATATATATATATATATATATTAGTAGTGTTTGAAAGCATATATTTTAATTCAGTAGATTGTTATATACTATCATTTATTATTAACACATTACAGCA
>JABUQX010049294.1:0-12500 GCA_015478945.1 Trachelipus rathkii | reverse complement strand
GATTATTTGTAATATTGATAAATGTTACATCAGAAATAAAAAAAAAAAACCTGTTTGAAATATGATCCTTTGTTGACAATAGTGTAGGAATTTGGAACAGAGTAGCATTGCTATAATATTATTATTTTAATTTTTTATTATTATTGAAAAAAAATAAAAAAATATACAAAAAAAAAAAAAAAAATACAAAAAAAATATATAAAAAAGCAAAAAATCAAAAAATCATGATTTTTTGGAGCAAAAAATCAAGTGAAAAAATCAGTTGATTTATCTCAATTGATTTTTTCCGTGCCATCCCTGCTTCAAATTCACTTGAACCGAATTTTGTTCGGAATACTTTGAAAGGAAGTTATAAATTTGCCACAATTTTTATTTCTAAATAAAATATTTTAACGCATCAGTGTCCTGATACAATATAGATAATGGTAACGCTTGTTTATCTTGTAAAGGTCGTACTTAACACCAATTTTTCAAAGTCTAATCTAATGACACAACACAAATGTTTGGTCATTGAAAACAAAGTGCCAATTATTTTCAAGGAACAATAAGTTCTAACCAAGTAGGGGATCTGGGTATAGTGGAGGGATGTGACTTCAGCTATAAATCACACTATTAGTAGTGCGCTTATGTAATTGGTTACATGATATAACATCACTGTTAGACTAGAAGGGAAAATATGGCAATATTTTCGTCTGCTTTTTTTAGTGAGATTTTCATCTAGCAAGAAGTCAAAGCATATCCATATTTTTTTGTATCTGACTGTGTGACTACTGTATCTAGCCTATGAACTTATTATGTATTTTATTTAAGAATTTACGACAATATTAAAAGTTATATTACAGTTTTATTTTGATGTTAACACACAATTACAAAAATTAAAAAAAAAAATTAAACTTTAAATTTCGTGAAGCAACTTTTTTTAATTACGAAATTACTCTATCATTTATAACATATCCATTGCGTTGCAAGTTGATGCAATATATATATATATACTATATATATTATATATGTACATATATATTTTTATATACTATATTATATAATATATATATAAATATATATATATATATATATATATATATATATATATATATATATATATATATATATATAATATAGATATATAGATATATATATTATTATAATATATATTTATATATATATTAAGATATATATATATATATATATATCTATATATAGTATATAGCTATATATATCATATTAGAGATATATATACTAGTGTATGCTATAGTATATAATACTATAGTAGTTATATATATGTCATACTATATTATATAGTATAAATCTATATCATATTATATAGTATATTATATACTTAACGCATTATATATATATATTATATATATATATATATTATAATATAATAATATAGTATATATATATATATATATATAGCTATATACTATTATATATAATAATATATATATATATATCATATCGTATCTTGTAATATAATATTATATATATACTATATATATATATATATATATATATATATAATTCATATATACTAATAATTAGATATATATATAAGTATATATAGTATTATATATTTATATATATATAGTACTATATACTATATAAGTTCAGTTCATTATTATTATTATTATCTTATATCAATCAAAGTTAATATTGGCTAACAACAATAGGCTTTTTTATTATAAGAGGCGGCCAATCCAACGTTGAATAATTTAGCAGCGGGCTGAGGGCCTGCGGCAAGCGGAGTCGGAGCTCGGGAGTCGTGGAATCGGAGTCGATAAATTCGTTGTGTTAAGTGGAGTTGAGTCGGAAAATTCTGTGTAAGTGCGAGTTGGAGTCTGCTCGTCTCTCGTGCTTAGAGTTGGAGGTTCAGGTGGTCGAAAATTTAGAGATACCATTCCATTATTATTTATTATTAATTATTATTCATTAACTTATTATTGGAATTATTATTCATTATAAAATTTTATATTATCTAATATATTTATTATTCACTTAGATTATTATGTCATTATGTGATATGAAACTGAAAGAAATATGTAAAAACTGTTAATATTATTATGGATGGCCTGTGATTCCGTTATAATAAAAAATCAAAGAATTATCTTGCATTATAGAATTACTGTATATTAACAATTTGTTTGCGCGATTAGCTGACGAGATATATTTGTTTGGTCAGTGTGGTTGTTGCGCCTGCATCTATTATGTTGCTGTTACGGTACTTTTACACGCTATCACGCTTTGGAGCAGTTAGAGTCATTGGAGAAAAGTTGACGGTTTAATTTTTATCTCATAAACTCATGATGCAAGCGAAAAAAAAAATAGTTTTTACACAGGTTATGAAAATGATTACTTGGTAACTTCTTGATTGGCCGGAATGCTGAAGTCCGGAGTTGGTCAGAAATGATTTATAATTGTTTGACTGCTGGACGTCGGAAGTCGAACAACCGGAGAACGTGCGAGAACAATTTTTGTAAGAGAAGATAATTGAGATAGAAGGGAAAAAAGTCGGCGGAAGTAAAGGAGTCGGTATATATAGGGGAGAAATAATTTTATTAATAATATAGTAGGAGTGCAGTAAGTAATTGAGATATAAAGTTCGGGTAAAGTTACCCGTGAGAAAGTTTGAAATATATGCGTGGTGTTATTAAAGCATGAGCCAGAGCGATTTTCTTACGACAGAGTAGTCATCTCGATATGGAATTATATACCTGAAATAACTGCTATAGCTACATAAAAACTGAATATGAGAGATTCATAAATAATTTAATTTATATCAAGATATTCTTGCGATAATCTGCAGCTAGTAAATACTTTAAATGAAACCTAGGTAAACAATACTGAGACAGAGACAAAGAAATTAATTTATATTCATTTTTAATTATATATAAAGAGATTATAAAGTTAAGAAAAAATTTTATTCTCAAATATTAATATATATGCGGACTCCTCCCCGCTCGCACCTCGTCTATCCAAATACCTTACATACTATAGACCTACTCATTAGAAGTCCATAAGTGTCTGTCATACCTCATCTAACTCGTAGAACGGAGCGTTGCGCAGCACAGAACATCACTATCCGTTCCTAACGGGCAAGTTACGGTAAAACCTAACTCCTTAGCGGCTAATATGAGGGGTGTGTTTTTTACGCCTTCACTCTCTTACTCACGTTTGGCTCTGGGCATAGAGTACTTAATTAAAAAATTATAAAGAAGTATAAAAGAATAACAAAATATATATAAGTATATATGATTTCAGCTTAGTTCATAGGTACGAAATGTACTATCTCGAAGGAAGAATGAGATAAAATATATGCTCCATTATCGTAACTTAATAACAACTATGAATATGATGATAAAGCAGAACACTGCATAAATATTGTCTGGATGAATGAACGCGTTTGTACGTGACTATGTGTGTGTGATTAGTGTGTATGTTATTGTAAGATTTGCAAGTAGATATTAAGTACTTTTTTGCTTTTAGACATGCAGGTGGATATTGTGTGGTACTTTTGTTATTAGAGGTTTGCAATATTGGATACCTGTTGTGGACTCATGGGGGGGGAAGTGAGATAGGTTGTATGGATAATAAAAGATGAGATATAACTTTATGTAATTAGGAAAATATGGTGAGATGGATTGTGTGATTTCGTGCATATGGTACTTATCTGAATGATATGAAAAAGAGTAGACTATTAGATATTTACTAATGGATACAAACTGCCATCGTACTGTGAGTCAAGATAGAAGATATTGTAAGAAAGCGAGGGATAGAATATAGAGGGCATCACCGTCTCAGTGAAATTACACTATGGGATATCATCTGACTATCTTACAATATATGGCCGAAACAAGAACGAGTATTATCTAATATGTGAGTTATCTTATATATACTCGCACAATACATAAGTATCATTCATATACTAATGTAATATCCTCTTGTCGTATGAGTTAATATAGTATATGTATCTCGTGTCTATAGTTATTTACACTGACATTAGTAAAAAAATTGTCTATATATAGAGTATCATAAGATTACAGAGTGTATAGAATATAACATCATGTTATCTTATATCTACTATAGTGCGTAGTTCAATATAAAAGTTCAAATATACGATTATGTGAATATCGTATAGATATTAATGATATAGTATACGTGCATTATATTATATCAAATCATATTAATATTAAATAAAGTAATATATATTAAGTAATATAGCTTCAGTAGTATATAAGAAAGATAATATTATGTCTAGATGAACTCTTACAACTTACAACAATCGCAAATATTCTGATTATAGTATAAAAGCGTATAATTGTTATTTCACAATGAAGGTATAGTTATTCATTGAGAGATTGGTGTACTTAGAGTGCGCTCCGCCACTATAAGGACGGTCCTTACCTCTTGTAATGGAATCATCTGACTCCTTCCTTCCTCTTCCTAGTCCTGAGTCAGACAAAATGTCCTCATCATCCAAACGCGCCTGAAAAATACACACATTTTGCTTAAATGTTATTTTATGAAAATAGAAAACTGACCAAAATTTCTAAAAGTAAAAAATATATATAGTTGATTCGATATTGAGGATAAAATATCGATATATCGGCTGAAAAAATATAATCGATATATTTTCGATACTTTTGAATAAATATCAATATCGATATATTTATATTGGTCCTCCTTCGGCATCCCTACAGACTACAGTAGAGTGAGTAGACCAGCTTAGTGAGTGCAGCTAGTTTGAAGAAAACGTTAGATTCATAAAGGTAAGTTAAGATGTAATTTTAGCATGTGAGCAGTAAGGATTCCATTTCTTTCACAATAATAAATTATACCATTAGCTACTACTTTACATAACTACAGTTACATATTTAATGGAATCAATTTGAGTTATATCCATATATAAATGCATAATATATATGACCGATGTGTTTGCACTGAGGTTCGTGCAGACGACTCGCATAGGCACACGTTATTAATGTAGGGTTAAATCTAGGTTTGAATCTGTAAGTATTTTTTTCTCTAGTAATGGTCTTAGAAATGAAATTTTTGACATCCGCATAGAAGATGCTAATGCGGATTTCAGATGTTCAAGCTGATGCGCGCGTTTTCTCGTTTCTTGTGTCAGTTGTATAGTGAAAGTGACAGATGTAACTACGCCAATGAGTAAATTTATCGAGTTTAGTAAGTTGTAGATTTGTTAATTTCATGAAAATGACCAGAGTGTGGACTTATGTTACGCGTCAGCAGAGGGTTTCACCCTCTATTATTATTGAAAAAGTTCAGGCTAAATCACATACTGCTTTAATAGAAAAATAAATAATAAAGGAATAGGCCTTACGTATGCTTTCCGTACGCTCTTTAGGAAAGAGGTTACAGCCTCTCAAAGTTGGTAAAAATCCCATAGACTTTTCCTGGGCAAAAAACAGAAAACACTCAAAATTTTTTTTATTGAAAATCACGGATTTACTCCTATAAAGAAAGAGTAAATGAATTATAAAGATAAGTGAAAACGAAAATTGCAGTCTCATTAGGAAAAAGTTCAGCCTCCGATAAGTTATAAATATTTTTCTCCATAGACTTCTCTTATAATAATAAATTAGTGGGCACCTACGTGCTCTGTTTTAGGCCATCCTAGTTCAGTTTATGATAAGATTTGTTCATTCTATCATAGATTTTCTCTGTGTATCAGTATACCTAAACATATAGTAACCTGAACTTAGAGGGCCTGAAAATGAGACCTAACCTGGATCGTTCAATATTGAAAAGTCTATGTGAGGATTTTTTAATCAATTTGAGAGCTGTAAACTTTTTTTTATCCTAAAGAGAGCGACAATTCTATGCGTTTCCACTATTCATTATTATTTTTTTAGAGTATATCTGTGATATTTTCAATAAAAAATCAGGGGGTGTAACAACCCCTCTCTGGGTAAAACATTTCCAATGAAAGTTTTGCCCCACTAGGCCTATTAGATTATTGAATATTATTATATAATAATTTATATATATATAATATATTATAACTATATATATATAATATATATATATATATAATATATATATATTATAATATATATATATATATATATATATATAGGGTTGGAAAAAAAACCAAAACCAATTGTGGAGTTTTTTTAGTTGTGCTTATTTGTGGTTTTTTTGTGTATTTTTGGGATTTTTTAAATATTTATTGATGGTTTTTTATTGGTTTTTATCGGGTTTTAATAGATTTTTAAAGGCAAAAATCACTACTGGATAATGTTATACACATGTGCTAACAATTCTTAATAATAAGTTCCATTCAAATATATTTTAATAAATATCCTTGGTAAAATACATTCCGTCGCCAAAAATATCAATTTTTCTTGATAACTGTAAACTGGTATAGACCAAATTATTATTTTTTTGAGTTTTACATAACCTAAAGTAAAAAAAAGAGGGTATATTATAGATATATATAACTCTATCTAATTAATAAAGGGTTATACATTATAGTATTTTTTAGCACTCCGCTCAAAAAGAAAAAAAAAAAAAAAAAAAAAAACGCATAAAGGAAAGTTTAGTGTAATATTAAGCTCTATTTACGAATACTCAGATCATACGTGAATTCTTATATTCTATTCACCTTTTCTAATTTTTCGTGCAATGAAATACTATACGGACACGCGTATATATATTACCTTTACGTATTATAAAAGTTATATATTTTACTATATACTTTTATTTATTACACAACAAATTGTGATAAATTACAGATATATATACTGTATTATATATATGTTAGACCAGTATTACCATTCTAGTAGTTGGAACTTATATATAATATATTATATATATATATATAAACAGATATATATATAAATAATCATATAATAACAATATAATATATATAATTGTTATAATAGTTTTATAACTATTATAACAATTATATATAATATTATATAATATAGCAACTATTTGTGGATGTAGAGCAGTTTATCCATTATATATATATGATATACGGATAAAGAAATTTAATATTAATTATAATAATTATTAACGTTATTATATATTATTTAATTAGAAATAGTATTATAACATATTATTATTTTATATTCAATATTATCTAATATAGCGGAGTGATTTTAATGTATATTGTACTATATATATATATATGTTTGATTAAGTTCATTTTTAGGACTCACTTAATAAGTACACTTCCCGGATCAAGATATATTATATGAGCATTTTATTATATTAGTGAGGCGATTATATATATAATCTATATACGTCATTAAGTTATTAGTATACATAATATAATATAAATATGCATATGAAGACGAGATAGAGCAGAGAGAGACGATAAGACGTAGTAGAAGATGATGAGCAGGAGTAAAGAGGAGACACGACGAGAGTGAGAAAAGAGGGAGAGGCAGAAGGATAGGGGGAGTAGAATAGAGACTTTGATGAGAAAGTCCGTTTACAAAACGAAGAGAGAGGTATTCGGACAAACTCATGCATAGAGAGATATGAGCGGATGTATATGCACGAGAGAAGAGAAGAGAGAGAGAAAGAGAAGAGACGAGAGGGCGGAGAAGAGAGAGAGAGAGAGAGATTCGAGTACAGTTTTAAATGACTATCCGTAAACTGATATATTATGCATTATACAATATGAGCTTATCAAAAAAACGTGAATTACACAAGACTTTCTAGGCTGTGTAAGAAATAATTTTCTGAACACCGAGATTTGATTACTGAGTGCGTGTCCAAACAATCCGAGGACAGTTCGAAAAAACTCCTTTTATCAACATTAGCAGTTGATGAAGTGCTGACAATATGCTTATTATTTATATACTACATAAGACACTTCTCATACTTATAAGCTTTCTTTGAGGAGCGGATCTGTTACGCACGACTGAAGTCATTGCGCTGTTGGAAGACATCAGGAGAACGCATCAAATAGGTGTAACTTTTTCTATTGAAATTTGTCTGTAGGAGAATTTGCTCTTTAATTTTATTCCAATAAAAATATCCCACTAGCTTAAATGAATACCATCCCTATGATGGAAGTTACCTGTGGTCTGATAACCTTTGGGAGTTACAAAAATACTTGCTAATTAATAGTTGAGAGTCTTTCCTGTTACTTGCGAGAGATCACCTGATGGAATAAACTCGCATGCACAATAAAATCGCTTTATTTACTAAAAAGCTATAATCTTTGTCTGTTGAGTCAATGGTGGATTTAATGCTGTTCTTAGTAATGCATCCATATTCATTAATTTTTAATCCAAATATAACAAATTTTTTATGTTATATTTACATCTATCACCTGTGTATGTGTTAATCAGTCATTGCTTTTCTAGTCTCTCTGGCATTATGCTGTGGCCAATCGATCGACGAGTCCACCAAATGAGTCTTACTATTAAATTATATAACTCTCTTGAAAAGATGTTGGCCAATTTCGATGTGTTATGGAAAATATGAAAATCCACCAAAGAAAGGCTCAGAAAACAAGAAATTATTTGTTTTAAAAGCGTGTTTAAATATAACAATCTAATGGCACGGAACACATAATATTTTATCTATTGGCTAACTGATAAATTCTAGTATATAAGCTGAAATAATAATAATAACCACTAATATTTAAGCATATATATATCTCTGTATACGCTAAGATATATATATATATATAATTATATATATTTAAATATATATTATATATATATATATAATCATAATATATTAATATAGTATAATATAGATGATAAGGCGAGACTGTACACAATCCATCCAAGAATGAACAAAATAACATAAACTCTCAAGACAGAAATTTTGTCTTATATTGGCTTTCGTGCTATTATATCACTTCGAGTGAGAGAGGATTGAGAAAAACCATATCAACATGCTAAGTTATCATACACATTATATTATAAATTACAGATTATCAAATATATTTGATTCATCTTCATTTACAGATTCCTTTTCTTTAAGAGAGATTGAAGAGCTAGAGGGAATCTCTCTACGGTCAATAGGGTTTAACACCATACAAATTCCACCTCTATAAAGGTATACTAGTACTGTTTATTCTAAAAACAATCGACTTACAGCGATCTGGTTTACATTAAAACTCTCAAACAAACAGAAACACAGCCATCTAATTGACTTAAAAAATAACAATAAGAATACTTTTATTAAAATTCAATAGATTTGATGGAGAAAGCATTTAAAAAAATAATAAGCTCTATTTAGTTAAATCATAATCTAAGGATGCACATCAACACCCCTATATATTATCAACAACATAACCTCATATCACAAAATAGAAATAATACTATAAATAAATTTACTTATAAATGCTATTCTGTGTAATGAAAAATACATATATACTATGAGTCATTATAATTTAGGATATATTATATATATAGAGTATATGCCCAATTCTTTTCCAAAACCCAAGCAAACAAATAAATTTAAAAGAGTTTTTTAACCCCCAAATACCCATGGCATATTCTGACAACTTCACTCTACTATACTAATCCCGATAAACCAACAAAGAAAATTTAAAAACCCCCTCACATAAGAATTAAGCAGCTCAAAGGGATACTTCACAAATCTTCACTTCTTCTAGAAACAATTAAGATGCTTTACTTTTCCTGAGACTTTATTTAACAACTCCCGTCTCCTCTTCAGATACCAAACAATTCTAGGAAAAAAAACCATAAATCTGAGTTAATTCTACTCTTCTTCCATCATCGTCTTAGAAATCAGCTCGCTGAAGAGGAGACACAGACATTATTAAGAGCTCCGAGATATATACAGATAAATCCACCTACACTAACTAAGAAACTATAACCTTACACTAATACTCTATTTAAAGAACATTTTAAATCATTTTACCACACACACACCCTACGGTCATGTAATAATGGTACTTCTTAGATGAGATTATAATTACACCTCTTAGTTTCATTCTTTAATTAGATACGACAGTTATCAGTATATTCATTTACTATTTTGTAAAGGCTAAGCTTTATATGTGGCCAACCATATATATAAACCTATATTATACTTAAATACAATACTGTATAATAAATACATATAATAACAGATTTGCAAATATCCTTATTAAATAACCAAAATACCACTACTAACAATAATACATCTGTCAAATAACTTGTAACCAGGTTTCCGGAGGTACAACATATTCACGCATCTTAAATCTTTTTCTCGCTGTTTAACTAACTCTCACACAGAAACTATAAAAATGGATACATACTAAACAACTATACCCTGGAGGATTCTCATGGATGGAGACGCGGTTGCAATCAGCCAGGTACCTGATGCTGTGTGGGATATGCAACTCTATATCACTATTATTTATATGGGGGTCAGTAGAGTGAGAAGGGTATATGCTATAGATAGTAATGAAGTATAAGAGAAGAGAGAGAGAGAAGCAATTTAAGAAAGCTGATAGCTATAATTTAGAAAAAAATGAAATAAATGGCCTCCTAATTTTCATATGTATAACATTTAGTCATGGAGGTGATCATAATTCATACACAATAATTAATAATTCCAGTCCGATTCATAGTTTCGAATATATGACTGTAAAAAAAAAAATATATATATTAATATATATATTAAATACTATTTTATATAATATATATATATTATATAATATATATATATATATATATATATAATATTATATATATATATATATATTATATATATATATATATATATTATATATATTTATATATTATTATATATTATATTTATATATATTATATATATATATATATCTAATATTATATGAATGTAAATGAAAAAATTAATTTCGAATTTCCCAATATTTATAACGTATAAATAATACTCGAATCTTGCCCGCAAGATATCATTTTCTTATTGATCGGGATCGGTTGTTGAAGCAATATTTTAATTTTTTACGCCCATTCTATAAATTTCAATTGTTGTCGGTATGGTAAGTAGGAGCGGAGGTCCCAGTAGATATTTTGCTGTTCATTTGCAATTTGTAGCCATGTGTATTTTCTGTTTTTTTTTAACTGAATATAATTTAAACAAACATAATATCTACTATTTTTAAATTGTCATTGAAAACAGCAAGTGACCTATAAAGCAATGAGAGGTTAATATATGATACGAATAGTGATTCTATGAAGATTATTATATATATATATAATATATATATATATATATATTATAAAATGTATTTATTATTGAGAACATATTATATAGTACAATTTATTGAGTAAAGAAGTGATATATATATATATAATATCTATTTTATCTGATAAATTTCTTATCATTATTTAAGGTAAAATTGCCTACATATTATAATATTATATATATATAATTATATTATATAGTATATTATTTATATATATATAATACCGTATATATGGTAGCTCGATAAAGTTTCAGGCAATGTAACTATTAAAAAAACTATAATAGGTATACGCAAAATAAATTATAATTTTATTAATCGGAGACGATTTTTAAACCGCAGAAATTAAAATCAAAAATAAAAAATAATTTCTTATTTTAAAACCTATTAAAAATTATTAAGAAATTGTTGAAAATAATTTACAGTTAATTGATAAATCGAAGATGCGGCTTCCTCCCGAGTGAGACGGAAAGGTTCCAAATGCTGTGGGAATTATTTTTTTTTTTAATAACCGGACAAATTAACTACACGGTAAAAATCAAAGAACGATGGAATAGAGTCTAGGGGTTTCTCGGCTACGGGAGGAACGACGGGGGGACTCATCGTCTCACCCCCCCTCTGTCCCTTACCGTCGGCTCGAACCCCTAATAAGGATATGAAAAGATAAATAAATAATATTTTCTCCAATTATATTGGACAGGAATTCTTGTCTAAAACTTTTTCTCTCTTATTCTTTAGCTTTCAACGTCTTTCAAGTCAATCAAAGCCTGCATACTTATATTATTACTAATATTACGAAAGGTAGTTATTAATAAATATTTAGAATAATATTAATATTTTTTGTTCTACTTTTGGCAGTAATAATTCTCCTGATTAATGGAAGTTGATTTTTTTTATTCGGTTATTTTATAAATTGTTTGTTCCCAGCTGTCAAAATATCAAATGCTGCCAATTAATATATATTATGTTATATATAATAATATTATATATATAGTTAATAATTTATAATATATCTATAATATATATATATATTATATATATATATATATATATAATATAATATATTATATTATCTATTATATATTATATATAATATAATATATATATAATATATATTATATATATATATAGTATGGGCTTGAAAGAATTGGTTTCTAGGAGCGAGGAGAGAGAGTGAATCCATATCTTCCAAAAGAGGCGTCTCAAAATGCCACACGGGAAAGGAATACATTCGCTGAGGAAATTATATTGCTTGGTGTAAGCCAACGATTTTTAGGTGCGAGCGGAAAAAATGTTTAAATAATAAAAAAAATAAAAAAAAGCGTATAAAAAA
>JABUQX010049293.1:55000-61618 GCA_015478945.1 Trachelipus rathkii | reverse complement strand
CGGATGCTTCGTTCAGTTCGGAATTTGGGTGTTTAACCGTTTTCGCATTTATCATTGAAACGCTTTCGCGTTTTCGTGCGCCACTTCATATATATATATATATATATATACTCCCTATATAGAGAGAGAGAGAGAGAGAGAGAAGACAGAGAGTAAAAAGTTACTGGAGTCGCCACTGATATATTTACAGAGATAAACACCGTCACTCACGGGCAGAGCCCTAATCAAGGAGGAGGTGAACTCGTTTAACAATATATATATATATATATATATATATATATATATATATATATATATATATATATATATGTTTATATAGAAAAATAACATTTTTATATTTATATATAACTATATATTTATATATATATATATATATATATATATATATATATATATATATATATATATATAATATATATATATATATATATATATATATATATATATATATATATATATATATATATATATATATATATATATATATATATATATATATAAATATATATATATATATATATATATATATATATATATTATTACTATCATGATCATCATTAGCACTATTATTACACAGGCCAACAAAAAAAAATTTTTTTTTGCTGCCAAGGATATTTTATCGAATTTATAGTATATCGGGTGTGCTGATTTCAGAAATGACATTAGTTTTTCAAGATTGGCTCTAGTTCTTGAGATACAGGGTGTTCCAGATTTACTCTTATACAAATATCTTTTTAATGCATATTTTACAGTAATATCGTTTTATTTCTTTTTAAGGGGCTTACCTTTATATATACTTTATTTTTTCTATTTTCAGAACACTATGAGTACTTCACGAAGAGCCTGTTTGAATAACCCCAATGTATTCTGCTACATCTGTGGTGAATATTGCCAGGAGAACCAAAGAAGAAATATTACTAACTTTGTGAAGCAAGCATATCTGGCATACTTTGGAATGAAACTCGGAGACCAAGATAAGTCTTGGGCTCCCCATATGGTCTGTAAAACGTGTGTCGAAAATCTACGTCAGTGGAAAAATGGACGAAGAAAAGGTTTAAAATTTGGTGTGCCTATGGTATGGCGGGAGCCAAAGAATCACCACAGTGACTGTTATTTTTGTTTGGTTAATGTGAAAGGTATCAATCGTTACAAGAAACGTAAATTTGAGTATCCGGATTTGGAATCAGCAAGGCAACCTGTACCACACTCCGACGATGTCCCCATCCCAGTGTTCACTACACTCCCAGACCTAGCATTGTCTGATGAAGAAGATATCCAGGATTTGGTGTGCACACGTGCAGATAGTGGTAGTGAATATGAAGAAAGTACTTCTACACAGCAACAGTTCTCCCAGGAAGAGATCAATGATTTAGTACGAGAGTTAAGTCTCTCCAAGCAAGATTCTGAGCTTTTAGCATCTAGACTAAGTGAAAAGAACTGTCTCAAGGCCGAATGTAAAATAACTTTTTTCGGACAAGAGAGGTAGTACTTCTTCCATATTTCATTGAAGAAGAAGACCTAGTATACTGTAGGAACATCCCTGGACTCCTACTCCAAATGGGGTTACCTAAATACCGACCAGAAGATTGGCGATTGTTTATGGATAGTTCAACGAGAAGCTTGAAGTGTGTTTTATTGTACAATGGCAATAGTTATGCATCGATTCCAATAGGTCACTCAACAAAACTGAAAGAGGAATATGAAAATATAAGAATGATCTTGCAGAAGCTTAGATATAATGAACACCAGTGGTCTATATGCGTTGATTTGAAGATGGTCAACATCTTACTTGGGCAGCAAAGCGGATATACTAAGTACCCTTGTTTCATATGCTTGTGGGATAGTAGGGCTAAAGAAGACCACTGGGAAAAAGTTGTATGGCCTGCTAAGGAAAATATGACTGTAGGTGCATCAAATATCATTAACAAACCACTGGTTGACAGGGGAAAAATTATTTTCCCACCACTCCACATCAAACTAGGACTGATGAAGCAATTTGTTAGGGCCCTAGACAAAGATGGTGAATGTTTCAAATATATTTGCAGATTTTTTCCAGGGTTGAGTATGGAGAAACTCAAAGCTGGAATCTTTAGCGGCCTTCAAATTCGCCAAATCATCAAGGATGACAATTTCATAAATTCCATGACTGATATTGAAGCATCTGCCTGGAAAAGTTTTGTCTTGGTTGTTCAGAACTTTTTGGGCAACCATAAATCTGCCAACTATGTAGAACTCGTACAGAAAATGCTTTCAGACTTCAAAAATTTGAATGCTAATATGAGCATAAAAGTTCACTTTCTACATAGTCACTTAGATCGGTTTCCGGATAATCTAGGATGTTATAGTGAGGAACAAGGGAAGAGGTTCCATCAAGATATCAAGGTGATGGAAGAAAGATACCAAGGAAGATGGGATACACACATGATGGCAGACTATTGTTGGAGCCTTCAACGTGATTGTCCACATTCTGCACACAGAAGACAATCATATAGACAGCGATTTGTAATGCATTAATTGTGATTTCATTGTACTGAATTGAATGTTTTGACCTATTAGCATTTTTATGTACTTACTCATTAACAATTTGATATATATCTTTCGTGTTTTTTTTGTGAATTACGTTACAACCTAACATAAATTGTTGTTATTAATGTATTTTTGTGACCACCCTGTATCTCAAAAACTAGAGCCAATCTAGGAAAACGGAGGTCATATTCGGAATCAGGGCAACAAGTTACCTATAAAATGACCTTCAAATGTTTTGCCGCAAAATCTTTGTTGGCCAGTGTTATTATTATTATTATTATTATTATTATTATTATTATTATTATTATTATTATTATTATTATTATTATTATTATTATTATTATTATTATTATTATTATTATTATTATTATTATTATTATTATTATTAATTATTATTATTATTATTATTATTATTATTATTATTATTATTATTATTATTATTATTATTATTATTATTATTAATATTATATATATATATATATATATATATATATATATATATATATATATATATATATATATATATATATATATATATATATATATATATATATATATATATATATATATATATATATATATATATATAATGCAACGTCCAAAGACCGTTACAATTATACACGCATGTGAACATAATGTTGCTATGCTTGTTCAAACTATAAAATTGACCAATAAGAGTAAAGGCGACTAAATTTCGCGTCCCTTCTACCTAAAAGGGGAAGGATTTCATCGAGAGTGTGCCCTGAGAAGAGAAACTGTAAAGGCACGTGTGTTGGGCGATGCCCTCAAGCAATCTATTTCATAAAGTCAACAATGTAAAGATAAATTACTATTATTATTTAAATCATTAAATTAATGCTTCATTAAATAGAATATAATAAAAGAAAGATTAAGCCTTCGTATTTTACAAGAGAAAAACGCCCCGTAAATTACTGCTTTACCCTTTCTTTCCCACTGTTGAATTTTTTATACATCACTTGATTTAGAATTTTCGACCTTATTACCTATTATCATAAGGACCATTTTTGTATCAAATGACTCAAGGAGGAGCAAACAAAGCTGAATATACCTTGAAACATAAAATTAAATCCCTTAGTTGACTTCTGGGCCTGATGAAAGATGGTTGGTTGTCTTTTTATCGTCTGATGAGCACTTTTCGCTATTTTTTCCCATAGGTTTTATTTAATTTTAACTATTAATTATTTTCTATACTAAGTAAATTTTTTTTTCAAAAAGCATACATTTGGACTTCATATGTCATAAATAAAAATGTTTGCATGAAATTAAATTGGAATTTCAAGTTAAACATAATTTGGGAATGAAAGGGTTATTAAGAGCCGGATAAATTATACAAAGAAGGTGATAACATTATTTTAATGTTCATAATAATTAACTAATATTCTATGAATTAATTGTGCAATGTGTCATTACATCAACTTATTAATGTGCTTAATATAATTGAATAACGGAATAAACCTTTAATTCTAATTCCTTGTTAGGGCTAATTTCTAGGCCGACAAGTTTTTAGTGACCCCAGCAGTAACTCGAAAAAAATTCCAACCTTCTGATCTGTTAAAACAGTGAGCTGTGTAGTATTTTTAAATTTTAGCAATTGGATTTAAGGATTGAGCTTACTGTAATCCACTATAACAATTATAATAAAATTATGGTGCATAATATTAGCAAAATAGTAATTAAAATATTAATTGAATTATTATTTAAGACAGTAATATTATAATAGAAATAATAATAATAATAATAATAATAATAATAATAATAATAATAATAATAATAATAATAATAATAATAATAATAATAATAATAATAATAATAATAATAATAATAATAATAATATAGAATATAATAAAAATAATAACATAATAATAATAATATTAATAATATGTATAATAATAATAATAATAATAATAATTAATAATAATAATAATAATAATAATAATAATATAAGAATAATAATAATAATAATAATAATAATAATAATAATAATAATAATAATAATAATAATAATAATAATAATAATAATAATAATAATAATAATAATAATAATAATAATAATAATAATAATAATAATAATAATAATAATAATAATAATAATAATAATAATAATAATAATAATAATAATAATAATAATAATAATAATAATAATAATAATAATTAATAATAATAATAATAATAATAATAATAATAATAATAATAATAATAATAATAATAATAATAATAATAATAATAATAATAGCTGCTATTTACTTGACACATAGTGTTGCTTTTCTTAGTCGACAGAATGGAACGTTAATGCTTGTTTTATTTCTCAAATTTATTCGATTTTCTTCGCGTCTAGCTTGGTTTGCGTGGAAATTAGCTAGCAAGAAGTTGCAGACATTATTATGGATGATTTAGAGTACAGGGTGCGGCAACATAACGTCCTTATTTGAAATGCACGCCAATCAGGCTGTAGGGTTCGGAGCAGAGTGGGCATGGTTTCAATCGAGAGGCGTGGTTCTAAAGTTTTGTTCCCTACCACGGTCAGTCGCAATTATGCTTTGGAACAGTGTGGAGCGTGCGTTTAACGTCGATGCCTACTTCTCGAACGGATGTTCTGTGATCGCAACCCAGCGCGCCTTCCGTAATCGCTTCAATCTAGCCCCGTTGGGCCCTGTCCTGAACCGGAAATCGATTGTAAGATGGATCACTACGTTCAGACAAACCGCGAGTGCGACAAGACGACGGACTGGGGTCCCCCGGCCCATCAGATCCCCTGAGAACATTGAGGCAGTGAGAGCGTCAGTCTTGCTATCCCCATAGCGTTCTGCGCGCAAACATGAGTCTGCCCTTTTAATATCAGATAGTTCAGTGAGGCACATTCTTCACGATGATCTTCATTACCATCCGTACAAGTTGAAGATTGTGCAACAACTCTCCGAACGCGACTTCATTTCCCGGAGGAACGCTTGTGAGGCGCTTTTTGCAAACGTTCCTGAGGACGCCTTCGTGTTTTTCAGTGATGAAGTTCATTTCCACTTGAATGGATGCGTCAACAAACAAAAAAAGACCACACCGGGCTCTGACGCACCCCCCGAAAATGCATCAACGGCCTGCATTCACCAAAGGTAACAGCGTGGTGTGCAATTTCTTCCGCTGGGATTGTTGGGCCATGTTTTTTTGAGGAAAATGAGGTCACTGTGACAGTGAATTCATACCGGTATATGACCATGTTGAATATTTTTTCCCACGTCTCAATGAATTTGATTTAGGAGACATTTGGTTTCAACAGGACGAAGCAACGGCTTGCACTTCGAGGTTATCGATGGCTGTTTTGAGAGACCACTTCCCAGAGCGCCTCATCTCACTACGGGGCGATTTAGACTGGCCAGCCCGCTCCGACGATTTGGCCCCTTACGACTTCTTTCTGTGGGATTTTCTGAATTCCCGCGTTTGTGTCAACTGTCTGAAGACCCTACCAGACCTGAAGGCCAACACCAGTGCCAATATTGCCAACATACCCGCTGCTATGCTGGTAAGGGTCATGACAAACGCCAGAAATCGGTTTATTCAGTGTATGGACTGTAGGAGTCGGACACCTCTGATATGATTTTTCAAACTGTAGTAAAACATTACTTTAGATATGTACCTACATTATAATATGAAAAGATGTTTAGAATCATAACATGTGTTTTATTGCGTGCAAAAAGGAAGTTATGTTGCCGCACCCTGTATTTTATTTATTAGTGATAGATTAAGGAAGTCTATAAACTTCACTATCTTTAGTTTTTTGAACAAGGGTTGTATATAACTAAAAGTCTCTTGTAGTTAGCTCTGAAGAGGGTAATAATGTTTTTTTGTATAACAATTGCAGATTATTTGTGGTTCCGTATATAGGAAGAGAGTATAGTAAATGTGTAAATCAATGCGTAGTATATCTTCATAAATCATAAGAATGGAGAGAGGGACAGTACATTTTTATTTTATTAGCACATACATGTATCTAGCCAGTCTGCTAACTAGGTTGTTAATATGTTCTTTAAATGTCAGTTTTTCATCGATTATTATTCCCAGTATTTTAGCATTCGAAGCCCT
>JABUQX010049293.1:25000-30000 GCA_015478945.1 Trachelipus rathkii | reverse complement strand
TAATATATATAATTATATATATAATATATATATATTATTATATATATATATATATAAATATATATATATATATATATATATATATATATATATATATATTATAATATATATTATATATATTATAGATATGCTTACTTATAAATATATATATATATCATATAATATATATATATATATATATATATATATATTATATATATGATATATATAATTATGATATTTTGAGTTAGTGTACAGGACCCACCACGGCTCACAATGAAGCGGCCACACTGGGCTGAAAAATCAGCACCATGGGAGGGCCCTGTCATATATATGTTTCAAATGTCAAAGAAAGATTTGATTGGTGAAATGAATATTCAGTCAGTCAAAATAAATAAAAACTAAATAAAATTTTATCCTTGCATTGTTAATGGTCTTAAGATTACATAACAAAATCAAATACTATAAAGAATATTCACTTCTTGAAGATACAAGAAAATAGTGTTACTGCTAAAGTGGGAAGATTCAGATAAGATATGGGATAATCTTTTAGAAGGTGTTATGGACCGTAAAGTAGGAAAATAACGACAGCGAATAGGGTCCAAATGGGAACAATCAATGAAGATATGATGAACAGATTGCGGGGTGTGGCGACGACAAATTGCAAATGGGAGGAGGGTCTCGTGACATATAGTGACTGTGAGTGATATTAGTGTGGCCAATACGGAGGCGTGAAAGTATCACCTCATGTAAGCGCTTTCGTCTGTGGGAGGAAAACCACTCACCGATGTTCGGCTTTATGTTTCTGAGTTTCCTTCCCCGCCGATCACTCGTCCAACACTCTTGCCAACAAGATCGAAAGCCCTGTCGGAGAGCAGGATAGTAATCAGTTGATGGGAGGCGGCCTTGTCGAATGGCATCCGGGAGGTACCTGGAACAACTCCGAGAAGAGGAGGCGGCCATTTTGGCCTCTCTGTCAGCGATTTCATTGCCAGTTACCCCTACATGAGAGAGAGTCCAACATAAAATAATTTGTTTCTTACGGGAGTGGAGCAGTCGAAGAAATTGTTGTACACGGATACCATTGCGTTTTTAGAATAAGGGTTTTAAGCGCTTGTACACGCGCTAAGAAGAATCTGAATAAACACATATGAGTGATCTTGCTTAAGGATTTAAATTCGAGAAAGGGCAATCATTATAGCCATTAATTCTGCTGTAAAAATTGAAGCATAAGGGGGAGGGTATGGGAAAGGTTGCGGTCAGGAAAGACAGCAGATGCGCCCACACTGTCCCCTGTTTTAGAGCCCGTCAGGTAAACACTGGTAGTAAATTCATTTCGTGAAACTAGCGGCGTGAGACAAAAATAAATGATGCTTTTAACAGAGGCAGCAGGATGGCCTAGATTTGGAGAGAGATGTCAGAGCCCAAGCAAATAGTAGGAGAGGGGAATAGCCAAGTGTGTACCCTTCGTCAAAAGAGAAAGGGAGCACCTAAAAGGGATGTTGAGGAAATTAAAGATGTTATGAACCGTCTTTGCAAATGGCCAGTAATTAGGATTCTGAGGTACCTCCTGCAGAATCGGTGTCAGAGCAGACGGTATTGGGGTTTGAAAACGAAGATAACTTGTACACATGATGTATTCTCTTCGAAGAGAGAGTGGCATCACATTGGATTTAACTTCAAGGCTCACCCGGGGGGACGATCGGAAGGCTCCAGTGGATATACGGATCGCCTCGTTTTGAATGGGATCTAACAGGTGTAGTAGAGTTAGGGAGGCCTGACTATATGCTACAGCCATAATCCATCTTCGATCGGATTAGGGCAACGTAAAGACGTAAAAGGGATTGCGATCCAGCACCCAAGATTTTGAGTTCGAGATGACGTAAACAGGTCAAGGGTGCGATTACAAGTTGTTTTCAGCTGTTTTTAATATGCGGTGCATATGTTAAGTGGTCATCTAGAATGAGTCCTAGAAATTTGACCTGTGAAGTTACAGGAATGGGCGAACCATATATGGTTAGGTTCGCTGGAAGAAGGTGGCAGGTTCTTCGATTCCCTTTTTCTTAAAAAGCAATGCTGAGGTTTTGGTGAGAGAAAAATGGGAAAGCCATGGGAGCTAGCCCACTGTGAAATATTTTCAATAGCTAGTTGAAGTTGCCTGTTCGAGAAAAGGGCAGCTGGCGCACCGCTAGTATAATGCTAAGTCATTCAACATATAGAGGAAAAATTGACAGGTCGCCTGGAATAGAGGTGACAATATCATTAAATCCGAGAGAAACAATTAGTAGTACACTAAAACACTACCCTGCGGAAACCGCCTTCATCCAGGTAAAGTGGCGTGACAGCAATAGAAGAGCACCAACTTGCATGGATCTAGTTTTGACAAAAGGCATTAATGAAAAGAGGGAGTTGTTCGCGGAAACCGAGCGAATGGAGTTTAAGGAGAATCCCAGTTCTCCACGTTGTGTCGTAAGCTTTTTCCAGGTCAAAGAAGACACCAAGAACCATCCCACCAGTTGAGAAGGCTTCCCGGATGTCATGGTCTAGTTTTAACAAGGGATCCGCGGTCGAACGATTTTTTGCGAAAACCAAACTGGAAGTTTGAAAAAGCTTGGCGACTCTCCAAAACAGGGAGAAAGCGGCCTGAAACCATTTTCTCCATTAATTTACAGGTATGGCAGGTCAGTGAAATTGGTCTTTGGTTATCCGCCAGCTTCGGATCTTTCCCGGGGTGGGGGGAGAGGAATTACAAAAGCTGTAGTCCAAATAGATGGGGAAAAAGAGGATTTCGATCCAGATTCTGTTATATAGATCCAGCAAAAATGCTGATGCTGAGGGATGTATATGACGGAGCATGATATACGAAATCATGTCTGGACCAAGAGCACCGTCTTTGCTACTCGCCAGAGCCGCAGTTTGATACTCTGCAAGTGTAAAAAGACGGTTATAGGTATGATCTTCCCCTTTCGCTGTTGAAAAGTCTGGCAGTGCTGTGTCGGTTCTCAGTTTTTGAAAGGCTTCAGTGTAGCGGAATGAACTCGAATGGCTAGCGAAGCTATAACCTAACGCATCCGCTACCACCGCAGGAGCGGAGATCGTATCAGTTATATCAGGCCCATAACGGAGGACTGTGGGTGAGGAGTTATTAGATCGACGAGATATTTTCTGTGTAAACTTTCCACACTAGAGGAAGGGGAGTTGTGGAGTTAACAGTCGATATGTAATTTCGAAAATATTGTTTGCGCGTTTGACGATTAATTCGCCGAGATCTCGCTGCGGCTGCTTTATAAATAATCATGTTTGGGGGTTACGGGTTCTTTTTGTATTGCCTGTAGAGTTTTTCTTCTCTCGGGTTTTGGCTTGTGCGCCACTCTTGGACCACCAAGGCGTGCCCGACCGCCTTGCCTGAGCGAAGACTTTGCGGGATTGCAAGCCTCCGCTGCCGATCTGACTACTTTTCTGGAAGAAGCAAAAGGCATCATCAACAGTCGAAAATCTTTTATTGAAAGGAGAAAGAGGGATAGCAGTGGGCCTGATAAAAAAGGAGCCCACTCCGCTCGATCATTTAACGCCAGCTGGGAGTTGGGTTTTGACATTGGGCTTGGAACAAAGCTCCATTAATTAATGCTTATTGGGTAATGATTCGCTGCCGAAATAAATAATCAAAGCGGGACAAGGTAAAGCGATCCCATAAAGGGAATGGGAGCAAAAGGAAAATATCAATACAAGAAGAAGTGTGTATCTACACGTTTACATGTAGGGAGTCCTGTTTTAAGGCATTCCAAGGAAAAGGGGGGTTAGATGATCTTCAATGATCTTGGACTTAGAAGGAAGTGACAGAGTCAACCCCATAAGGGGTGGGCGCGAGTTTGAAGTCGCCTAGTATAACTAACCGGGAGCAGGATGCTGTTTGAAAAAGATCTCTAAGTCTTCGACCTTAGTAAATTCACTACTTGGAGCTAAGTAGATTGAACATATAGTAATGTCGGTGGATAAGTGAATTCATGCTGCTACTGCATGAAGTTTAGTTTGGAGAGGGACTGGAGAATAGGGGACAGATTTATGAATGAGTATTCCTACACCTCCCTTATCATTGTCACCTCTTTCTATAGAGGCTAGCGGCGATTTATATCCCGACGGTTGAAAGAAATCACGATGACATAGTCGCGAAGTTCCTGCAAACATATGCACTTTGGTATACATATGTTTATTAGTTGAACAAGTTCTTCAAAATTAGAGTAATAGCCACGACAATTCCATTGAAGGAAGTAGTCATGGTTAGTTATGAATATTATGATGGTGGTCTATTAGAGACAATGGTCTCTATGTAAAGTGACCATAGTCCCGCTTTTAGGCGGGACAGTCCCGCTTTTTTCGACCCTGTCCCGTTTTTTTTTTTAAAATAGAAAAAATGTCCCGCTTGTGTGGTGAGAGTGCGCCGCTTTTTCCAGAGACGGATCCCGCTATTTTTCCTCTTCAAATATTATATAGTTTATATAAAATCTGTTAAATTAAAATAACCAATAGCAATAATGATATTAATATATAGATACTATAAAACTATTACTATTAATATAATAATACTATAATATATACTCACCTCACAAATCACAATATACTATATATATATATATAAATATATATATATATTATTATATATATTTGCAATGTTGGAAGCTGTAATTATAAAAATATATTCGTATTTTTTACAACTTATACCGTTAGATAGAAGAGCTTAAAGGAATTGGTGCGATTTTTGTCGAGATCTCCGGAGCTGTATAAACAGCTCCTTGATACAGCAAAAACAAGATGGGTCTGTTTATAATGCCTGCTATCGAAAAGGTGGTTGAAACTCTTAAATTCGGACTGAAATCATACTTTGCAGTCAGAAACAAATGTCCCACGAGGTTTTGAAAATGTTTTTTGAAAATCCCCTTGCTGAAATATGGCTTAATTTCCTTTATTCCCAGGCAGCTCTTTTCACAAAGTTGTTTTGAAGATTGAAGGAGACAATATTTCAG
>JABUQX010049293.1:12500-22500 GCA_015478945.1 Trachelipus rathkii | reverse complement strand
AGACAAAATATATATCTTTAAGGAGACGATTTTATAAAAATGACTAAATTAGGGAAATTTAGTTACTGTAAAAATTAGTATCTTTCTTTTGCGTCTTTGAAGGGGAAGATCTTTTGCTTCAAAAGTTTTTTGCATGTCAATAGAACTTACCATATGTAACCAATTTATATTAAAATTAAATACAAGAATGATATTATAGTGTCAAACCTTTAAAAATCGAATCTCGATTGTTTTTCTTCAAGTACTTTTCTAAAAGAACTAAATTTTTTACGTGCAAAAATGAAGCTCGGAAATATATATATAATATATATATACTATATTATATATAATATATATATCATATATATATTATATATATATATAAATATATATAATATAATATAGATAATAATAGTATATATATATATATATATATATGCTGAGAAAGCAACTTATCATTGCATTTAAATGGCCGATTCATCGTTGCCAATTTCAAGAAACTTGCCATCATTAGGAGCTAAATTTGGAAACTTAACAAGATATAATATATATATATTACCTATATATATATATATATATTATATATATATATATATATATATATATATTATATATTTATATATATAAAATATATATATAATATATATATATAATATATAATATATATATATATATATATATATAATATATATATATAATATATATTACACACTATATAACATATACAATATAATATATATCTCCACTACACTAACCTAATAACACCACTATATATATATATATATTATATATATTCATATATATATATATATATAATATGTATATATATATTATATATATATATATATATATATTTATACTATATATATATATTATATATATATATTATTATATATACTATAATATATGTATATATATATATATATATATATATATATATATATATATATAATATATATATATAGATATATAATATATAATATTATATATATATATATATATATATATTATATATGATAATATTAATAAATATATATTATATATATATATATATATATATTATTACTATATATATATTATATATAATATATATATATATTATATATAATATATATATATATATGATATACGTATATTATATATATATATATTATATATTATATATATATATATAATATTAATATAATATATATATATATAATATATAATATTATAATATATAATATATTATATATATCCTGAGGTTGCAACATACCATTGCAAATTATCGATAATATTGTAACTGCTTTGTTTTATCTCTAAGGATTTGTTTTTATACTTGCACATGGGTCTCTGTCGGGGGCACCCAAGGATCCGGGACACCCTATATTGCGGGCCCCTTGGGGGCCTTTATCTCTGCCACCTGCGAGTATATTAACTTTTATTGGAGAGTTATTTTTTTGAGTTTTTGTACTCTTTTTTTTTTAACTCATAGGGCAGCTGTAGATGGAAAACTTTCAAGAATAAATAGGTTAGCTGACTGAATTTTATTTACCACTTTTCTTCATATTTGTTTTGCCTTCCATTCAATCTTCTTCTCCTTCTTTCTATTAGCTTTTCTCGACAAGTATTCAAGGGAAATTAATATTCTTCTTCTTTTTATTGACCTTTCAATATTTTATCCCTTTACCAATCCAGTTTGAAAGTTCATTAGTTATCTTTTGGCATAAATACATTCATCTTCTTTCTCATACATTTTTAAAGCACCCCAATTTAGCAGTCACTTGAGTCCTCTGATTCCATGTTCAAATGCCAATAAAGAGAACATATCTTTAACGTCACTCTAGTCAATATTCTTCCTTCTTTCATTTTAGCTTCTTATTTTTCTATAATCCTCATTGCTGATTGAAATTTACCTTTTCCTTTTTTTTCAATCTTTTAGGTTCTTAATCAAGTTAGCATCCTACATCAACGAATATAATATATATTTATATATTGTGGTTTTCTGTTATAATTTGCAACAAATACATTTCCATATTTCATTAAAAGTTTATCATCCCATTGATTTCATAACAAATGTTTTTTTACCCTATATCTTCATACTTTCTCCATTTTCATATGAATATCTCTGATATCATTATTATTATTAATATTATTATTATTATTATTATTATTATTATTATTATTATTATTTATTAATTATTATTATTATTTTATTATTTATTATTATTATTATTATTATTATTATTATTATTATTATTATTATTATATTCTCTTTCTCACCAGACTCCTGTAAGCGTGAACGCTTGTTCAGTTGTTCTGGACGATACCCTCCAGCCACCTGCGTTCGTATCCAAATCGCCGCGTGGTCTTCTATAAAAAAGTCATGTCAGGGCTCCTGAGGCAAAAACATGAAGTTTTCTTGAGCAGAACAGATGTTTCTTACGTGGTGCACACAGGCTTGCTGAACCTTGTCGCAACCTCATATTATTCCGACAAATATTGAGGTGTGTCAACTAGCCTAATCATCAACAACTGTTAACGAGAAGAAAATTACAGGATGTGGGGTGTTCCCAACCCACAGCACCCAAAGTTGCGCGGCCCTCTTGTCAGGGCTATGAAGTGGACTAGTAGAGATAAACATTCAAATCAGCTGTCCAGATTTTAAAGATATGATATTCGAAAGAAAAGTTGAAAAAATTTTGTTATTCAAATTCCAAAAAGAACACGGCATCAAAATATTGTAGCACCTCTGTATAAATCTTAGACTTTTAAATTATAAATTAAAATTAAAATATGTAAAATAATTTCGAATTTAAAATTTCATTTCCTATAAATAATTTTGTATTTTCGTTATCTGGTCAGAACAAATCATTCCTTCAGAAGTTTCTTCTCTTCTTCACAAATATCCACTACAGTTTACGAGTGTAGCTCTTGATCTGTTAATTTCTCCTCCTCTATCTGTGCCGACTCTTTTATTTGCCCTTCCAAATAATTTGCTGTTTCCTAAACCAAAACTTTACCTCCAACAGAAGTCAAAATCCATTTTATTATTTATATAATATATTATATATTTATATTATATATATATATATATATATATATTATTTAACTATTATTTTATATATTATATTATATATATATATAATATAAAATATTATATATTTATATACTATATTACTACTATTCACTAACACCTCATCATTATATATATATATATATAACAAATATTCCTATATATATTTGGGAACTTTCCTAGAGAGTTTCTTTTTAAGAATTAGTCCTTGAACTTCGGAGCCATTTGAAACTTGGTTTCTTTTTAATTAATGATGCTAATGGAAACAAGTATAATGAAGTTCATCATTAATCGATTTATTTTTCCATCTATATGTTCCTCTTTGATTAGGTTATATATATATATATATATATATAGTATATATATCTTAAATATATTATAATATTATTAATATATTTTTAAATATATTATATAATATTTATAATATATTAATATATATATATTATATATATAATATATATACATATATTGCAAACTTAAACAATGTTGTCTTTTTATATATGTAAAGTAACAAATATTCGAACTGGACTTAGAATATATATATACTATTTAATATTTATATATAGAAATATTTATATATATATATATATATATATATATATATATATATATATATTATATAGATATATTATATTTAAATATAATATTATAATAATATGATATAATATATATATATATCCAATATTTATTCATGATATATACACGACTACAATTATATATATATATGATTACTCTTATTAAATGATATTACTATCATTATCAAGAATGCATATACTCTGTTTCTGTAGAAATATTTTTGTCTGGTTTATATAATATATATATATATATATATATATATTATATATATATTATATATATATATATATATATATATATATATATATATATATATATATTATATATTTTTTCTTTCTTTTCTTTCTTTTCTTTACTACCTATTCTTCCCAAGACTGGGAGTTAGGTGCGCTACAGCATCGGAAAAGAAAAGCAGTAGGAGAATATGACAATTGTCGAAAAGAAAGCATAGCCTTACCCGCACCTTGTACCATTAATTAGTGAAAACCCGTTCACAGTCAGAACAATCCACCCTAGAGCTTCATTGGACCGCGACGGGCCCTCACTTTGGTAAATCGTCAATGTAAGTTTTCATCCATCCCTTGCTCCAGGTGGGCCACAACCAATACCCCCCCTCAAAAAAACCCGCCATTCTCTCCTATCATGCACCTTTTCTTCTCGCCTCTTGCCAAACTCACATTCTCTCCTTCATCACAGACATTATAGTTCACATACTCGATCACTTTCTCTTTCGGGTCCTTCAGCCAGGCCGGTCGTCGCACAACTCACCACTAATATCGTCCGCTTAACCAACCGACTATCATTTCATCCTTTAACACTTGACCAACACCATCTCAACATAACACTTCATTTATTCTCTCATTTACCTTTCCTTTCTTCACACACACAATTCTCTAATAAGTTCATTCCCTCATTTTATTAATTCTTGTCACACCTAGCATGCCTCGCTAAGATTGTCCATTCTGAACACATTGAACTTTAGTATCCTATATTCTTCTTATTTTTTCAAGACCATAAGTCTCACTAATACCTACAATAAGCACCCAGGTAACAACAATACCTCATAGTAAGAACCACTATAATTGAGAACTCTTGACTTAAAGTCCCTTTACTTCACAACGATTTAATTGAATGCATTAAACCTACAGGACCTCCTTTCATTCGGGCAACAATCTTTCAATACATACACATTCTGCATCATCCGTTCCTTCTCATACAACACATACCTAAATATTTAAACTCAGAACACTTGCTCCAGCTGCTCACGCATCTAACATAACTAACACTGAGTTGACTGTCCTCACTCACACCATTAACCTTAACTTTTATCTACGTTATGTACACTTTCAAAACACACATAACCTTTTTACACCCTGCCAAATCTTCTCTACCAATACCTCTTTCAAACTTTCTCTTAAGATTTTCGCGCACAACAGAACCTTAAATACTGCCATATAAATAGGTAGGGCACCCTTCTCTCTCACTCATCTCCATTATCCATCATTCTAACACTCTATTTCCTAGACAATCCACCTCGAATTTCTTTCAATAACCCCAATCCATTAAGATACAAATTGACCATAAACCCCAGGAGACATAACACAACACTGTCTCTTACTCCGCTATTAATCCTAAACCAATTGACACCATTTATTCTTACAACGCTTCACTATCGTCATACATACTTTTGAATTCATTCAGAAGCCTACGCTTCCTATTCAACACCATTTTTATATTCACTATCCTGCCATAAAGCTTCCCTATTAATCTATCATACGCCAGTTGCCAAATCAATCAAAACTTAAATATACAATTTATTCTTCTCCACCCTCATTTTCTCAATCATTTGTTTTAAATGTAAGATTTGATCCACACATGCTCTAACCACTCCTAAACGCAAACCTTGTTCTTATCACCATTCTTAGTCTTCAGATCACAATCGATCGCACATCTTTCGACCAAAAATGCCCCGTCAGATATTTAAACCATATCAAATAAAGAACACTTCAATAAACTCTATTCGGCCCCTATAATTTCTACAGCTCCCTTTTTATCTCCCTTTACCCTTATATAAGGGGGGTACTAATTACCTGCTCTCCTCCAATCCCCTTGGAACTATACCCTCCCTTACCATAAACGCATATATATTACACAAACTTCCCAAATCCAATTCAATCACCATACTCGAGCCTCCGCTCTTGATCATTTCAAACCCCAGATATTTCATCTATACCTTGCAGATTTACCGTCTCAAATTTCTACTCTAAACACCATATGCCTTATCTCCTTACTATATAACCTCACTCCCCAAAATACCTATCTTCTTGGTACCATCAACCCCACACACATTCACAATATATATATATATTATTATAGTATAAATAATATTTAATATTATATCATATATATATATATATATATTTTATTATATATATATTATATATTATATTTAATATATCCCACAGTAAGTTAATATATATATATATATATATTATATTATATATATTTATACAATTATATTTATATATATATATTATATATACTTTATAAATATATAATTATATATAATTAATATAATATAATAATATATAATAGTATATATATAAATATATTAAAATTATATATTATAGTATATATTATAATATTATTTATATAATATATATCTATAATTATATTTATATGGGATAAATTATTTAGCATTAGTGCCTCGAACAAATGGAACATGTTGAAATTACAAAAAAAGAGATTGAAGATGTAATTAAAAAAAATGAGGGACAATTACAGATAAAAAGAAAGTCTGCACAAAAGACAATACATTATATACGAGGTAGATAAAAAAAAATACTTCACTTTACATCAAATGATTTCATTAGTGGTTTACAAGAAGCTTAGTCCTCTGCTATCATTTTTGAGAGACTAATCACTTAAGAAGAAATATTTTAACAAAGCTTCGCATATTGGCGGAATTATTTGATATAGCAGCCATATAATATATTATATATATTATTATATATAAAGGATAGTATTGTATAAGATATCTATGATATCTCTTACCAGTGTTATTATATTTATATATTTTATATATATATATATATATATATATTTTATAAACATATATATATATATAATAATATAATATATCTAATATAATATATAATATAATATATTATATATATATTATATTATATATAGTTATAATATTATATATTATATTTATATTATATATAATATATATATATATTAATATTATTACATATATTATTATAATATATATATATTACCTATATATATATTATAGTTATATATAATAAATAATAAATTTATATTATTATATATATATATATATATATTTATATATATTATATATAATATACATATATTTTACATATACATATATATATAAGTATAATATATAATATATATATAACTATACTTTAATTATATATATATATTATATTATATAATATATAATATAAATATATATAACCTAATCTATATATTATATAAATATATATTATATATTAATATCATATATCTTTAAAATATATAATATACATATGGGAAACGATTCTTGATTTTGAATCGGTGTCCGTTCATACATTTGCTCAGCCAAGCGAGCGCTGGCTTGACGGCTTGTGGTGGAAATAGGCTTTCCTAAGCCATGAGCCTTATGCAGCAAGCCAGCCGCTTCAGCTGGCTGAACAATGTATGAACGAAACTACTCGATAGCGTGATAAATATTATATATATATATATATATATATATATATATATTATATATATATATATATATATATATTATATTAGTATAATATAATATAAATATAATATATAAATATATTATATATTATTATATATATATATATATATATATTTATATTCAATAATATATATATATAAATCCTATAAATATATATATACATAATATAATAATATATTTATATTATATATATATTAGGGTCGTGAGTTCGATGTCTCGTCAAAACGGGATTTATAGTTATTCTTGACTAGTCACCACAGGACGGACATTCGAAAATTGCTGTTATGTAAGGAAAGATTGGTTCATGTAATCATTAAACGTTTACTGGCATCACCGTTGTATTTATTATACTAATAAACTAATACTAAATATCCCTCACCTCACTCATCCATAGCAACACATACATACGGTACAACCTTTATACCATACAGACACACTACATTCCTTATTACGCCTCACGCACAGTGGTCTAGTGGTCCAGAGCCTAAGCCATGCCCAGATTGGCTTGGAATATTCTTGAACTTGAATTCAGACTGAGGATAAGGGGTTATTACACCTCCTGATAAAATGATTGCACCCTTTCACTTATGTAATGGGGCCTCCACTGGTCGGGAAAAAGCATTAAATAGTATAACTTTTCCCTTCGAGGTTGTCGAGAGTAAAATATAATAATTAAAAAATAAATAAATAAAAAATATATATATAATATATATATTATAATATAATATATATTATTATATAATAATAATATAGTATATATATATATTGATTATATGTATATTATAATTATATATTATATATATATATATATACCTATTAGTAATTGATATGATACCATAACCACACTTATCCTTAACCATAAGGACTTAAAAGTTTCGTAAAAGTTCGACCTAACCGATTGATGGAATTCGTGGTTGCAAAAAAAAACTAACTTAACGCGGAATGGTCGTGTTGCAAAAAACCTCAACCTAACTGAGATAGATCGTGGTTGCAAAACACCTAAACCTAACCGAGATGGATCGTGGTTGCAAAAAACCTAAAACGCTATAAGATAACCTAGATAATATTTTTTGTAAGTAAAAATTTAATCTACATATTTAAGTTTTAATAATAATAAATAAATGAAAAAAAGAAAAAAATAAGAAATGTAAAATATAATAATATATATATATATATATATATATATATATATATATTATATTTATATACATACATTTTATAATTATATATATTAGAAATAATATATATATTAAATATATTATAGTATATAATATATATATAATATATATATATAAATAGTTTTCCTTCAATTGATACTTGAGTGCTCGTACTTATAAAATTAACTAGAGTTTTTTTAATTCCTTCTTGAGGCTTAATGCACAATTAAAGACTGGACACTCTATGACCAAAGATAATAACTTTTATTAAGAACATCACTTTATAAAACAATAGACATAATATAAAGGTCACAAACAAATAATTTAAAATATTCTTTAAAATATAAACACAGATTCGAGCTTTCGTGGATCCGATCCATCACACTTCGTCAGGAACTAAGGCAGCTTGTAGAGAGTTTGGTGCAATTTCGACTTCCAATTTTCTGGCTACTTGGTTCTATTATCGATTAAACTTTATTAATAATATACACAATAATATAAAATTTATAGTGGGAAAATTAATAAATAATCAGATAAACTTTTTAGATCTTCAAATAAACTGGAACACGAACCAATTTCCAACCTTTAAAATTTGGAGAAAACCTACATTTAAACCATCATACATTCATTGGTATTTAAACCATGAAATTTCAACAAAAATTGCAACCTTAAGTAATTTGTTCCTGAGAGCATACAAGCTCTGTAGCCCTGAAAATCTGCAACAAGAAATAAAATTACTAAAAAATAGCTTCCATAACTTAAAATATCCTGCAAACTACATAAATATAGCCTTACGAAAAGCAAAGAATAAATATATGAATATCAATACCACCACCAATGATGACTACTCTAATGTTTTACCAATACCAAACATACAAATAAAAACAATTAAAAAATATATACCAGATTCGATAAAAACAGTTAAATCTAATAGTTTGATTTTAAAACGCATGCTAATACCTAGAACCAACAATACAAATAAAAATGCAGGATTAATTAAATTAAAATGTATAGACTGTCACAGCAAATATATTGGAGAAACGAATAACTTTCAATTAAACCTTATTACAAGATCAAAAAGTTACTTTACAACAAAAAACAAAATACATATTTTGTTATAAATCATAATACTTTTATTAATTCCTAACATTTGTCTAAGAGATAAAATACTACAGAATAATTAAACTATTCAAAATACAGAGAAATAGGTAAATACACAGAAATCATTTTATTATAAAGACAACTCTAACAACCTTTAATCTTTACAACAAGGATGAAATATCATCATTGACTAAATTAACGAACGAATATCTTAAAAGAAATCAAGTTCAACTACTAAACCTATTAAAAAAAAAAGTATAATTCAAAAATAGCCGATAATAGAACCAAGTAGCCAGAAAATTGGAAGTCGAAATTGCACCAAACTCTCTACAATCATATGTTCAAAGGATTAAAATGTACCCTGTACCCTGT
>JABUQX010049293.1:0-5000 GCA_015478945.1 Trachelipus rathkii | reverse complement strand
TATATATATATACTATATTAATATTATTAGATATAATATATTATTATTATATATATATATATATATATATATATAATATTTATATAATATATATATATATATATATTATTATAATAATATATTTATATACTATATATTTATATATTAATCATATTATATTTACCTACTATATATTATATATATATATATAATATATATATATATATATATATATATAAATAATATTATATATATTCATTTAAAATAACGAACTTTCCCTTTAAAAGGATGTTATATAAAAATATATCGAACTAGCGATGTAATCGATTTTTTTTTTCGATTATTTCAAGGCAATAAAGCGTGAAGGTTGACAAAAAGTTTTTTTTTTTTTTTTACAAAAAAAGTAATTACCCAAGAATAAATAGTAAAAACTGCAAAGAGTCAGGGTCTCTCGGCTCACCGGGGGACGACCGGGGGACTTCGTCCCCCCTCTGTCCTCCGTCGGCTCGAACGCCCCTTATAAAAAATAAAAAAAAAAATTAAAACAAAATTACAATATAAAAATTAACATGATAATAAAAGCAACATGTGGCAACTTTTTCTTTTCTTCTATTGGTGTTTAAGTTAAAACGTCACAGTGCATGGGTAGACGATTAGTGTTCAGCGATATTTCGATATCTGATATTTTTATGTAACATCCTTTTAAAGGGAAAGTGCCTATATATATATATATAGTATATATGATATTATATATATATATATATATATATATATATATATTTACTTATATATATATACAATATATATATATATTATATATTACTATATATATATTATATATATATATATTATTATATATTATTATGTATAGACTTACCTAAAATTACAAGTTATTTCTTTCAAAGTAGGACCCTTGGGAGGTTACACAGCGGTTCCAACGTTTCTTCCACTGTTCATAGCAGTACCGGGGAAGTCATTTTCCTGAAGTGTGTTTAGTTCACGTGTTACAGTATTTTTTATGTTTTCCATCGTACCAAAATGATGACCTTTCAACTTTATTTTCAATTTAGGGAAGAAGTAAAAATTGCGCGGAGCTAGATATGGGCTGTATGGAAGATGTGGAGGTACTTGAATATTTTTCTTCGCCGGAAATTCTATAATTGAGAGTGTAGTGTGAGATGGCGCGTTATCGTGGTGAAGCATCCAATCGTCTGCAATGTCTTTTCTTATTCGCTGAAACTCGTTTTTCGAAGTTCGTTTCCAAGACATCTTTGTAAAAGACGTGATTAACTGTCTGTCCTGAAGGTACAAATTCCTTGTGCGTAATACCATGTCTGTCGAAAAATACAATAATCACATTGGACACATCACATTGTCTTCACATTGGACTGGCTCATACGTGGTTCCTTCGGACGAGGAGAATTTATTGTGTGCCATTCCGCACTTTGCCGTTTGGTTTCAGGATCGTACTCAAAAACCCATGATTCATCGTCTGTTATAACTTTTATCTAAAAATTTGTGCTCCATTTCGAGTCTTTTAGGTAAGTCTTGACAAATTTTGACCAAGTTCACTTTCTGCTTCACAGACAAGTCTTTCGGCACTAGTTTTGCACAAATTTTTCGCATGTGCCAATGGTTTGTTAAAATTATATGAACTGTATTTTTATCCAAACCAGCTTCTTCTGCAATCATTCTGACACTGAACCAGCGGTCTCTCTCCATCACCGCTCTAACAACTTCCACATTTTCATCTTTTGTTGATGAGATTAGCCTTCCACAACGAGGGTCGTCTTCAACATTTTCTTGGCCCTCTTTGAAAGCTTTGTGCCACTTAAAAACCATAGTCTCGATAGAGTTGCATCTCCATAAGCTTCGTTTTAAGAAGCAAAGGTCTTAGTGGCATACTTGTTACGTATCACACATAATTTGATAGAGTGCCGCTGTTTCAATAATTTATCCTGCATTCGCAAAAAACTATTCGAGGATAGATAACACAACCAATACAACAAAAAAGATGTTATGCAAAAACGTAACGAGGTTAGAACAACATGCCATGCATATTATACATTATGTAGTGGGCAGAACTACTTTATAAATCTATTAAAACTGGTATGAGATATGTAGCCTCGTAACTAGTACCAACTCGTATACAGTCAACGAGAAGGAGCTACAAATTACCTCACGTCATATCTGGATATTCAGTAAACTTAGTTTGGGACAGAGGTATATATATATATATTATAATATATAATATATATATATATATATTATATAATATATATATATATATAATTTTATAATATATATATATATATATATATATATATATATATATATATATATATATATATATATAATATATAGAGGCGTCTCTGGCCAAACTCCGTGCTATTTCTCGTGCTCACACGAGTTAACAATTATAGAAACGAATCTATTTTTGCAATTTTCTTGATGTTACGATTAACATTTCTCTTTATTTTTTGCTAAAGTTGGTCAAATAAATGAAATTATTTTGCAAAATTAAAACGAAAAAAGGTAAGAATAACCGCTATTAAATAACGCTTTAACCCATTAAAAATGGCGGCGGTTCATGCCCATATCGGTGGCGGAGACGGCACTTGTGAATTTAGATTGTTTTAAATTGTTAAAGTTTAATCCCGGAATTAACTAACAGAAAACGTTAGAATAAAGAAAACGGTTTTAGTAAGGAGAACTATTTGATATATATTTTATAGGTATAAAATAATATATATAATATATATATAATTCATATATAATATATATATACCTATATATATTAATATATATAATATTTTATATAATTATATATATATATATATATATATATATTATATAATTATATATATATATATTTATATGCTGACCCCGCCAATGCTCAACTATATTCTTGTCTCAATACTATACTTGCCTGAGTGTTGGAAGCACGCACATGTCCACCCTGTTCCAAAAAAGGAAGCCGTCTGATCCTTCTAACTATCGGCCCTATAGCTCTCACTTGTATCCTATCTAAGATCTTGAACCCTACTCCAACTCTCATTTCTTAGATTCATCTGGAGTCTCATTCCTTTCTTTCCGATCGCCAGTTACGCTTTCCGCGCTCGAGGTTTACTGGCGATATACTTTCCTATCTATACTGAATTTTTTAATGGTTTTCCCGTCCTCAGGAACTAGGGGAGAAACTTGTGTGGTGGACGCTTGACATATCCAAGGGCATTTGACATGGGTTGGACGCGTCACTGCTCTCCAAAGCTCCCTCACATTGGGTTCCTACTTCTCTTTGGCTTACTTATCAGTATAGTTTTTCTTTCAAAATACCGCTGCAATAATCGGCATGTATGTTGAATTATGGCGACTTCTTCTTTATCTTTCAATAGGTGGTGTTCCTCATGGGGGTTCTGTCTGTATCTCGACTACATTTATTCCTACTTTTAATTAATGAATACTTCTCACCTGCACATACTAACATCCACTATTCTCTCTCAAAACCATTTCAAACCCCGATTCTTTCTCAAAACCATTTCAAACCCAGATTCTCTCTAAAAACCATTTCAAACCCCGATTCTCTTAATCTTCGATATTCTATTCTCGAGTGACGGGCTTGGATAGAATTTGCCGGGTGGGTCGTCTGAACCTTGTGAAAATCAATTCTTTAAAAACTCCAACTTTCTACAGATCTTCCCTCTCTAAGACACCTTTCAACTTTCCTATCTCTTTTCGTGACGGTTCTCTTCGTCTCCCTTGTTGACAATATAAATCATAACCTTGGCCTAACTAAACAAAAAAACTGTTCTTGGACCACTACATTCACAAACGGTTGCTAAGGGCGGCCCCAAAGAACTGGGAGTTCTGATTTAGGCTGCGAAGACTTTTTTTTCACCTCTGGTCTTCAGTTGCTCCAGCTATACAGGGCCTCATCCGCCCTTGTATGGATTACTGTTCTCATATCTGGGGGGGCCCTGGTTTCACCCGGCTTTTGGAAAGGGTCGAGTCAAAGGCAAAAGGCTTTATAACTGTTCTGCACTTTCCAGTTCTCTTGGACGCTACTATCTTTGCGGTCGCGATGTGGTGGCTTTATCTCTTTTTATAGGTACCGCATTCCGCAGCGGCAGGTGCTCGATGGAACTTATCACTTCGCGGTACCAACCACTTTTACGACGCCTCCCTTGTAGCACGAGGAGGTGCTGAGTGTCCGGCAGCATGAAGTTTTGTTGTTGTAGTGTGGTAACTGCCAGACTTGATTCGCTGCGGTGCTTCACTTCTTTCCCTGCCACCTTTTCTGTTCGTATAGAATTCTCTCCATCTTCTGTGTTTCCTGCTTGAATTTAATCTCTCTCAATTTAAAGCTGGGTCTGTGCTTCTCTGCGTTAGTTTTGCGTTAAGTTAATGAAAAACCTGATGTGTGCAATACCCTCCTTGAATAGGGCTTTGGCCGTGAGTGGGTGGTGAGAACTGTAAAATATATATAATATAAATATATATATATATATATATTAATTATTATATATATATATTTATGTATATATTATTATATATTATATATATATATTATATATATATATATATGATATGTATATATATTATATATATATATAATATATATTATATATAATATATAATTATATATAAATATATATATATATAATATATATATATATATATATTATATATATATATTTATATATACTAATATATATATGTATATATATTATATATATATATAATATATAATATTATATATATTATATATATATATATAATATAATATATATAATATATATAATATATATATATATATATTATATCATATATATATTATATATATATATATATTATATATATATATTATTATATATACTCATATATTAAATATTACATATATATATATATATATATATACTATATATATATATATAATATAGAGAGAGAGAGAGAGGAGAGAGAGAGAGAGAGAGAGAAGAGAAGAGAGAGAGAGAAGAGAGAGAGAGAGGAGCACGAGTAGT
>JABUQX010049292.1:22500-25000 GCA_015478945.1 Trachelipus rathkii | reverse complement strand
TCCTAATAAACAAATTTTATCATTTATCCCGAAACTTTCCCAACATTCATTCAACTCACTCCAAAATCTTTCTCTCTCCTCCTCCCTCGCTCCATTTACTGGTGCATACGCGCATATAAAAACCCACATTTCCCCCCCAAATTTCACTTTAACCCACATTATTCTCGAACTCACCTATTTGCATAATTTTACCTTATCCCACACCTCTTTCCTCATAACTATTCCTACCCCTTCCCTCGCCCTCACTCTCTCGTTCACCCCCGAAATCATACCCTTAAATTTTCCAAAGTCCATCTCCTTCTATCCTTTCAGCTTTGTTTCTGTCAACCCTAGCACATCCAATCCTTTTTCCTCGAACATTAACCCCACTTCTTCCCTTTTCAGATCCTCATTTATCCCTCTCACATTCAAACAACCCACTCTAATCTAATCTCTTTTACCCATCTTATCTCTTTACTCCCCCTTACACTCTACTATCCTGACCCTCTTATTCACCACTCTGCTTTCTACTATTCCCTCACTTGATTTGGCTGCACGCTTGCCGGGAACCCACAACCTGAGGCACTTCCCAATACCTCAAGCTCCAAACACCGCTCAAATTAAATCACACTATATCTATAAAACTTAATTTAAAACCTATGTTATCGTTGAAATTTATAATTACTTGATGAATTTTCTTCCTACTGTTGAAGACACTCCTCTTCTCAGAGTTCGATATTACCGATTTATAAGATCCCTGAATAATCTTCCTTCTGTGATTTTATCCTTGATGTAATTATTCCTACAGTAGAATCAAAAGGAACCTTGATGTATTCTCCTTCTTCTTGAAGATACTCTTGTTAGAGTTCCTTTGCTTTAATTTTTTACTTTATTCTTTCTTGATCTTTGGTGATCTTTTCCAAGTAAAGACAAAGTTAGGTACCTCAGAAAATTTATACTTTCCTGCTGATGGTTTTTTCTCAACACTTGTGCTTAAAATGAAATTAGAATTACTTCATTTACTAAGTTGTACCAGAAATTCTTGAGAACCTTGAAAGGTCTTCTTCAAGTAAAACCAAGGCAAGAAACCTCATCAAATTCTAAGAGTCCAAAAGCACATATACTGGTAATTATGCCACTTCACAATTTATTTATTTATCGATCAAAATTCACTTATTATATTTTCAATACCAATTTTTTAAAATCATAAAATAATTATTTTTCTCATTTTGTGATAAAAATTATTTGCATTTCTCTTCCTTCTCTCCACCGCCCTCTTTTGCTTCTCTAATCCTTCTATATTCCTCCCAACTTTCCCTTCTCCTATTCCCCAACCATTTATATATATATATATATATATATATATATATATATATATATATATATATATATATATATAATATATGTATATATATATATATATATATATATATATTTATATTTATATATATATATGTATATATATCTTCTTCTATAACTATATATATATATATATATATATATATATATATATATATATTTATATACGTTTATATATATATATATATATATATATATATATATATATATATATATATATATATATATATATATATATATATATATATATATATATATATATATATATATATATATATATATATATATATATATAGATATTTATATAATAATAATATATGTAATATAATATATATATATATATATATATATATATATATATATATATATATATATATATATATATATATATAATTATCTTAATATTTATATAAAGCTTTTGATGGGTTCTTTACATAAAGGTTGATGAAGAAGTTGTTGCATGTGGATGTAGGTGGAGTGGTATATGGTCGAATTAAAGTGGTTGTGGAATGAAAAACAGTGTGTACAACTAAATGGGAATAAGTCATCATAGGAAATAGTAAAGAGTGGTGTCCCACAGGGTTCAGTAGGTGCCACTATTGATCCTCATATAAAAATGATTTAGACAAAGGGCTTAAATGCAAGGTTTCTAGGTTTGCAGATGATCCAAAGTGGCCACCTCAGTTAGGAATAGTGAAGGATGTATAAAAATTAAACATGATCTTGATAAACTTCTTGGTGGGCAGATAACTGGCAAATGAATTTTAATAAAGTGTAAAGCTCTTCACCTAGGTTAGTCAAATAAAAGTTTTAATCACGATATGAATGGGGATTGGCTTGAGTCTGTGGACCAAGAAAAAGATTTGGGTGTGATTATAAGCAGTAATCTGAAAGTAGCTAATCAGTGTTTGGAAACAAGCAATAAAGCTAATTAGATGGGCATAAGAAATCGCAATGTTGTTTACAAGAGGAAAGAAGTAATAAGTAAATTGTATAACAGCTATGTTATGCCAATAATACAATTGTGCACAAGTTTGTGCCCTTATTTAAAGAAAGACTTAGATATGCTTGAGAGAGTGCAACGTAGAGCAACAAGGATGATTTCTGGGTTTGAGGTAAGAGCTATGAGGAGAGGCTGAAGAAGTTAGGAAGTTTTCTGTAG
>JABUQX010049292.1:0-17500 GCA_015478945.1 Trachelipus rathkii | reverse complement strand
GCTCATATAGTAATGAATTTTCTTGGATTTTCCTTTTTTATTTTTTATTATTATTATTATTTTTTTTTCTTATATTTTAATGCAAAATATAACATATTCCCCCTTTTGCTAAGAATATTAAGTTTTCTTGTTATTCTTAGTTTCCTTAAGTTTATAATTCTGTTGTCTTCTTGTTATAATCCTGCACTTTCTCTCAGCAAGATCAATTTTGTTATTGGTCTTTTCAAAATTGTTGTATTTAAAGTATTCTTGTCTTTATTTATTTTCACATCTACTATTCTCACTCTGTTTGAGTCATCTTTGTAAACTTTTACTATTTTTCCTAAATTCCACATATTTCTTGGTTTGAAGTCATCTATTAAAAGAACTAAATCTCCTTCTTTGTGTGATTCTTTTTCTGCTAACCATTTACTTCTTTTTTGCAATAAAGGAACATATTCTTTGATCCATCTTTTCCAAAATAAATCAGCAAGATACTGAACTTGTTTCCATCTTTTATATAAGTAGCAATCTTTGTCCTGAAATAATCCTGGAGGAAAAGTTATATTACCTTTAAGAGTTAGTAGATGATTTGGTGTCAAAGCTTCTAAGTTTTCTAAATCATTTGAAAATTCTGTTATTGGTCTGTTATTTATAATAAATTCTATCTCACAGAACAAAGTGTTCAAGTTATCATCTGTCAACCTTATTGGCTGTTCTAAGAGTGAAGATTGTAATATATTTCTCACAGTTCTAATATGTCTCTCAAAATGACCTCCTTTATGAGAACTATGAGGTGGTTGGAATATCCACTGTATTTCTTTTTGCTCAAAAAATTTATTTACTTGCTTATTATTCCAATTTTTAACTTGTCCCTTCAATTCTTTGTTAGCTTTCACAAAGTTCAATCCATTATCTGATCGGATCAATTTCACATTGCCTCTACGGCTGATAAATCTTCTTAGAGCATTGATAAAAGCATCAGTATCTAATGAATATAGCATTTCTAAATGTATTGCTCTGCTACTTAAACATGAGAATATTAATCCATATCTTTTTTCTCTTACCTTCCCTCTTCCCCTTACTACAAGAAAAGGGCCAAAGGCATCTATACCAATACTTGTAAATGGTGGTACATCACATTTTAATCTATCTTTGGGCAAATCTCCCATCAACTGCTGAGTTGGCCTTGTATGGAGCTTTCTGCATATAATGCAATCTTTTAAAATCTTCTTAATACTTCTACTTGCTCCAATGATATAGTACTTCTCTCTTAAAGCATTTAAAACTGTTTGTTTTCCTAAATGTCCATTAATTCTATGGTAATGTCTCATTATTAGCTTTGTAACATGACTATTTGGCAAGATAATTGGATGTTTAAAATCATATGATACATCATTCAGATTTTTATTCCTCCCACCTACTCTTAATATTCCATTATCATCTATAAATGGTAGGAATTTTGCCAAAATGTGCCTCTTTGGTAAGGCTTCTTTCTTTTTTATTTTGTATTGTATATCATGAAATTCTTTATTTTGTACATATTTGTAAATAGCCTTTTCTGCATTTCTTAATTCTGTGATTGTCATTGCACCTTTATTCCAGGTTTTTTTATGCAAATTTTCTTTAACTCTTAAAATCCATGCTACTTTTGTTTTTAATTTCATCCAATCTGACACAGAATGTATGAGCTTGTCTGTTGAACTTTCTTGTATTTGTATGGCCATTACAGGTTTACTTTTTATAATTTCATCATTTTCATCATCTAATTTATTTTCTTTATTTTGCTCAGGCCAATGATCTTTGTCTTTGTACAGAAATTCTGGACCAGTGCTCCATAGTTTGTTGTTCAAAAACTCATTAACAGATATCCCTTTACTTGCTATATCTGCTATATTTAGTTTACCTGGTACATAATTCCATTGGCTTATATCTGTTTGTGATCTAATATAATTAACTCTATTATGTACAAATCTTTTGAATCTTTTTGATTCATTTTTAATATATTGTAATACAATTTCACTATCTATCCAAAAATACTCTTCGCTTATGTTCATATCTAATTCATCTTTCAAAATTTGGTGTATGTTGACAGCTAATTTGGCTGCACTCAGTTCTATTCTTGGAATAGTTAACATCAAATTTTTATTTAATGGTATCAATCTTGTTTTAGATAACACCAATGAACAATATTTTTCATCATTACATCCAATGAACCTTATATATGCTACTGCAGCATATGCTATCTGTGAACCATCTGAAAAATAATGTAGTTCTACCCTTTTATACTTTAGACAATTTGGATTGTATGGCCTAGGAACTTGAAAATCATTTAGCTTATTAACATCATTTAGCCATTTTATATAATTTTTTTTTTATATCTAATGGAATTTCATCATCCCAGTTAACTTTTCTATCGCATAAATTTTGAAATATCTTTTTGGCTACTAGTAGTACTGGACTAATAAAACCCAGTGGATCATATATGGAAAAAATGCAACTGAGTATGCTTCTTTTTGTCAAATTTTTATTTTGTATATCTACCCTAGCTTTCATTAAATCTATTTCTGGGTCCCAACTTAAGCCTAATACTTTTTGTGAAGGCAATTTATCTAAGGATAAGTTTATTTCTTTAAAATCTTTGCTTAAGTCTTGTTTATCAATATTTTCTAAAAATTTCTTTGAATTACTAGCTACTTGATGCAGATTAAAACCACTAATTTTTAAAATTTCTTTAACTTCTTTATAAACTGCTACAGCCTCATTTTCTGATTTCACAGACTTTAAACAATCATCAACATAGAAATTTCTAAGTATGGTATCTTTGGCTAAATTACTGAATTTTTCTGCTTCAATTACATTTGTAGTTTGCTTCAAGACATAATTTGCAATTGAAGGTGAGCTCACACTTCCAAATATATGGACTTTAACTCTATATTCTTCTGGAGTTTTATTTAAATTACCATCAGGAAACCATAAAAAGCGCTGATAATCTTTATCTTTGTCAAGTACCTGTATTTGATAAAACATCTTCTCTATATCTGCTATGAAAGCATATTTCTCTTTTCTGAACCTTAAAAGGATGCCTTGTAGGTTGGAAATATAGTCTGGGCCTGTGAGTAAACTATTATTTAAAGAAATACCATTGTATTGTAAGGCTGCATTAAATACTACTCTCATTTTTTTCTTTTGTGGATGGATTACACTATGGTGTGTTAAATAGAATCTGTCATTGTTTAATAGTTCATGTTGCTCAATCTTTTCTGCAAAATTTAGTTTTAACATTTCATTTATGTTTTCACTATACTGAATAAAATATTCTTCATTTTTCAAAAATTTACTTTTTAAGGAGTACAGTGTTGCTAATACTTGATTTTTGTTATTAGGAAAATGCTGATTTTCTTTTTTAAATGGTAAACCAACTTGAAATTTACCTGTAATTGTTCTTTGTAATGTATTTTCAACCTTATTTTTCCACTTTTGATCTTCAACACTGTCACAGACTTGTTCAGGATTCTTTTCAGAAAACTCTCTTAAGCAATATTTTTCAAGTAAATTATCATCTTGTTCTTGTATTTGTGTTTTATGACATCTTAAACTCATGAATGCTGGTATACCATCTGGTGTTGAACCTTGTAAAGCCCATCCAAATGAATATTTAACTGCAAAGGGATGGTTATAATGACCTTCTACTACTTCTATGGGTTTTAACAATTTACTTTGATTCATTCCTATTAACAATCCAATTTTTGATTTTATAAAATTGAAGGGCACATGACTCAAATATTCTAATCCATTTATATCATTGATAGATGGACTCTCTTCTATTTTAAAGGGCCAATTTTCTTTACAATATACATTATTTATGGTTTCAGATTTCCTCATCTCAATATCATAGATTTCTAGATTATTTAAAATGTATGTTTTTATTTTATGTTGTCCATACATGGTAGTAATATCTATATCTTTCTGAGGTTTCATATATGACATACCTAGTTCTGCAGCTAAATTTAAATCCATAAAGCATGCTGAAGAATATGTATCTAGACCCATGTATGTCTTAATCACTTTATCTTTACCTTTAAGCTTTATTTTAACTGGCACTGCAGGATAAAATAGCTTTTTATTACTTACTTTTGTCTGAAAGGTTTTTGTTTCATTACTTCCTGATTCTTTTGACTCTACTTTCTTATCTTTATTTTCTAAATTCACAGTGAGTGCTGCTGGTGAGATATTTGAACCATCTTGCTCTTTGGCACTATCTTTTTCTCTATGCAGAAATGTTAAATGTTGCTTATTACATTTTTCACATTTTTCTGGTCTTTTACAATTACTACTAAAATGATTTGATCTGAGGCACTTAAAGCATAATTTATTGTCTTTAATGAACTTTGTTATTTCATCTTGGCTTTGTTTTTCTAGGATTTTACATTTAAGTATACTATGATTATCCTTTTTACAAAAATTGCAAAACTGAGATTTATTGTTATTATTATTACTACTATTACTACTACCATAATTCCTTTTATTGTCATTATTATTATTCCATTTATTATTATTATTATCATTTTTATTGTTATTTCTATGGTCATTATTATTTTCTTTTGTATAAAGTGACTTACCCTTTTCATTTTGTAATTTTGTTTGCTTTGGTTTTGTACCAATGCCAAGTTCTCCGAACAGTGGTGTGTTCATGATTCTTGCTTCTTTTTCAACAAATTTTGTAAATGTACTAAAGTTTACCTTTTTATTTTCTTCATACATACTATCAACTTTATATCTCCACTTATCACGTTGTTTGTAGGGAAGTTTTTTAACTATTCTATAAATAGCACCAGTAGAATTCAATTCATTCAATGGAGTAATATTTTCCATTGCATTATTGATAGCATCTAAAAACAAAGAAAAATCTGCCATAGCTTCACCATCCTCATTCTTGATTTCATTCCAGTCTTCTAACTTTTTCAAATATGTATTTGCAATAACTTGTTCATTTCCATACTGTTTCTCTAGTTTTTCTACTGCCTTTTTATAACTTATTTTTTCATCTAAATGCATACAACTTCTTACTATGTTTTCTGCTTTACCTTCTGTATACTTAATTAAATAGGAAAGCTTATTCATTTCATTTTCACATTTTCCTTCTATATTGGTTTTAAAAACTAGCATAAAATCTTTAAATTTAGTTGGATCCTTTCCATTAAATATTTCAGGCTCACATGTTGGAAGAGGATTATTAATAGGCCTACTCACTTCTAACTTTTGTTTTAAAATTTCTACTAATTTAGACTCCTGATTATTATTTTCACCTATACTATTTATTTTAGTTTCTGAAAAATTTACATTTTTATCCTCAGTTTTTACAGAGGTATCGCTAATACTGAAAATTGGATTTTCTAATTTTTCTTCGATTTTTATTAAACTTTGTTCCAAATTTTTTATATGACTTCTGTGTTGGTACAAATCCAAACTTTCTAGTTCCCTTTTTTTTGACAAGTATTGTTCATGCTCTTGTTTTACTTTTTTCTATCTCAAGTAACAAAGATTGGGCTATTGCACTTTTTGAACTAGCTACACTTGCTTTACTCACTTTACTTGATACATTACTAGCACTATCTTGTGGTCTAATCTTTGGTTCATATTTATTCATATATTTTGAAATGTCAGTTTTTAATTCATAATATGGCTTTAGTTTTAATGTAAGCCACTGCTGTATTTTATCTGCCTCTACAGATTCTGTAATTAATTCACTACAAGAATTTTTTAAGGATTCTACTTTTGCGTCTAATGTTAATTCATCAGTTTTAATTTCGAGACTTAAATCTAAGTCATTTAAGAAAGCATGCCATAATTTGCCTTTAATAATGTTAATTTTAAAGGTAACCGCTGCTAATTTTCCTGAAGGAACCTTAAAACCTCCTTCAGTTGTTTCTATATCATCTATATTTTCTATTTCGCTCTTTTTTTTTTTATTATTATTATAAAAAAAAAATATTAAAACTAAATATTTATCGAACTCATTCACTCATAAAGGAAGGATGTTATTTTTTAACACAATTTATATATACAGATAAATTTTATATTTCGTATATGAAAGTTTACCTGTATATATTTTTTATTTATTTTATTATTTTTATTTTGCTATACTTATTTATACTTATTGTCAATCGGATGACGATCATTCCTCACATCTGAGTGACAGCTTTGTGTTCTTCATCCAAGCTTCTAATTAGAAGAACTTTGTAAAACATCAATGAGAAATCCCTGACATCAGTGGTTTGTGATACTCGATTCGAATTGTGAATTTTATTTAAACATCGTAGATATTCGAACAGGTTCTAAAAATATAAAAATATAACAAACTATAAATATATAAAAGTACAAATACTAAATGCTAAAAAATAAACATAATAGTTATACAAAATTATCCATAAAAATGCATAGAAATTGTTATTCCTGTTAATAAGTGTTCAATAAAAAATTATCAGTATTTTTTGGACTTTTTATTTATTTTTGTCCTTTTTAGCTTTTGGTTTGAAAACTCATAGATGTTACTTATTTATATTAATACCACATTCACACCAACTATATTAATACCTATAAATATAACTATTACCTTCTAATTACTGATGTATTGGATTTTAGAATGGCTGAGCTTAGGGTGGGTGGATTAGATATTACTCAAATTGTAGGACTGCTGCTTTATTAATAAAGTTGCTTGAAGATTGCTCTAATAGCTGAAAATCCCTTTTTGTTTCTTCTGGATGAATTTTTAGCTTTTATAGAGTTTCTTAGTTGTTCTCAGGTCTCTTCTATAGCTTCATTATTAATTACTAAGTGATTTTTTTTGGCTTTTAGGATTCAGCTTGAAGTATTAGTCAATTGCTATTAATTCCACCTCAATAGTTTCTTCTTTGTGAAATTAATAAGCTCTTGAATGAATAGATGGTACTAAGTGTTTCTTCAATTTCTTCCTAATTTTGATTGAAGTTCAAATTCTGTACTTTGCTTTTATTTTCTCAATTTACATTTGGCAAAGTCAGTTTTGTTGCTTCAGTAGCTTGTTTTGAGTTTCTGCAATGGCTTATATTGCTTGCAGTATCTCCTAATTACTAGTTTTTCTTAATATTCGGCTTTCTGTAGCCTTTATTCTATTTGCAAGTCCTTATTTTGCCCCACCTTGTATTCTGCTTTTGTCATCAATTTTATCTGTGTTTGCAATCAATTTTGCTTTTCTACTCTTGAAATATTTTGGTAAAATTTTGTAACCATAGTTGATGCTCATATAGTAATGAATTTTCTTGGATTTTCCTTTTTTATTTTTTATTATTATTATTATTTTTTTTTCTTATATTTTAATGCAAAATATAACATATTCCCCCTTTTGCTAAGAATATTATATATCTGATATATATATATATATATATATATATATATACTCTATATATATATATATATATATATATATATATATACACTTGACGATTCTGGCGTTCTCTCTCTCCTCCTCTCAGGTTTCCCATGTCTTTACCTGTGATCACACATGATCGTGTGCATGAGATCCTGAGATCTATGAACGCCAGGAAGGCTAGTGGCCCGGATGGCATTCCTCCCCGTGTTTTGAGGGAGTGTGCTTCTGAGCTGGCGCCTGTCCTCGTTCAACTCTACTCTCTGTCTTCATACTAATACTTTAGTGCGCAGGCGCGTTTATGTTCAACTATCCCGAAAAGTGTGTTCTGATCCAGCTAAACTATCGCCTGGCTCTCACTTGTATTCTATCTAAAGTCTTTGAAACTCTTCTTAGCTCTCATTTCCTGGATCATCTGGAGTCTCATTCCCTTCTTTCAGATCATCAGTATGGCTTTCGACGTTCGAGGTCAACTGGTGACATACTTTCCTATCTAACTGATTTATGGTCTTCTGCCCTTTGGGACTTTCGGGAGTCTTGCGTGGTTGCGCTTGACATATCCAAAGCTTTTGACCGGGTATGGCATGCGTCGCTGCTCTCGAAGCTCCCTTCCTTTGGGTTTCCTCCTTCTCTTTGCTTACTCATGTCTAGTTTTCTCTCCGATCGCTCCATATCAGCACTCGTTGATGGAGCGTCCTCTTCCTCCTTTCCTGCTAATTGTAGTGTTCCTCAAGGTTCTATTTTATCTCCAACTTTGTACCTGCTGAAAAGCAGGTATAAAGTTGGAGATAAAATAGAACCTTGAGGAAAAGAAGGAAGAAGAACGCTCCATGAACAGTCTGACTACACATGAGTAAGCAAAGAGAAGGAGGAAACCCAAAGGAAGGGAGTTTTCATCAACGATCTCCTCAGCTCTACTTCTAACTCTGTTCACTCTTACGGCGATGACTCAACTCTCCATTCTTCTTATTTCAAATCTGCTTCCTCTTTTGCATCTAGAGCTGCCTCTCGTCTTCAGCTTTCCGATTCTATTCTTGCCGATCTGGATGGAATTTCCCAGTGGGGTCACCGCAACCTTGTAAAATTCAACAACTTTAAAAACTCAACTTCTTTATATCTCCCTCTCAAAAACACCTCCCAACTTTCTTATTTCCTTCGACGGCTCTAACGTTTCACCTGTGAATAACATAAACATTCTTGGTCTCAACATAAACAACAAACTGTCTTGGAAACCTCATATTACAATGGTTGCCAAGGTGGCCTCAAAGAAGCTTGGAGTTCTGTTCAGGTTGCGGGATTTTTTTCCCTCCGAACAGTTACTCCAGTTATATAAGGGCCTTATTCGCCCTTGTATGGAGTACTGTTCTCACATCTGGGGGGCTCCGGCTCCACCCTTCTATTGGATAGGGTTGAGTCTAAAGCTAAGAGACTAAAACTGTCCCCTTCTTTCAAACTCCCTTGACCCTCTATCTCTGCGACGTGACGTTGGCGCACTATCTCTTTTCTATAGGTACTACGGTGGCAAGTGCTCGGGGGAGCTGACCTCTCGCATTCCACCACCCTTGCGTCGCCCTCGTATCACAAGGGGTGCCTTGCTCTCGCATGAATGTTGCGTGAGTATTGAAAACCCCAGACTTGTTCGTCGTGGTGCCTCTTTCTTTCCAGCTACTTCTGTTCTGTGGAACTCCTTGCCTCCTTCTGTTTTTCCAACTGTATTTAATCTTCCCCTCTTTAAAGCCCACGTCTGCACTCACCTGAGAGATTTGCGTTAAGCTAGGGATTGGGTGGGTTTTCTTGTTCTATCTTCTGCCCCCTCCTTGAAAAGAGCCCAGCCCGTGATTGGTGGTTGACTGTAAATATATGCATATATATATATATATATATATATATAATATATATATATATATATATATATATATATATATATATATATATATATATATATATATATATATATGTATATATGCAATATATATATATATATATATATATATATATATATATATATATATATATATTTTTTTTGCCCTTTAATGTACTTCACAATCACACACAATTTATTTAAAACTATTTTTATTAATTACACATATTAAAATCAGTAAAACAATATGAGGATAAATTGACAATCCTAACAGTTAAGGGACACAAGCTTTCATTCCACCCTGGAACCTTTTTCAAGTGTCTCTGTCGGAAGTTCAATTTACTTTTTTTCCTGAGTTACTCTTTGTCCAATTTTTTTTAGTTGGTTAATTTTTTATCTATTCTACTTTAATATTTGGTTGATTCCATTATGGTTTTCTGGACATAATCTATTTTTGTTTCTCCTTGTTGCTTGTTGAAGTTTTTACTGTTTTTAATGCAATAAGATTCTACCATACGTCTTTTTTGTTGATCATTGATGTAAAGTAGTGGGGTTATTCGGTCTATATTAATGATGTGGTTGAATGCTGATCTATGGCTTTGTGAGGGCAGAGTTTACATTGTCCATTCTCAATTCATGCCTGTGTTGGTAAGCTCTCCTGTTAAAATCATGAGTTTCCCCCACATAGACTAGGTTGCAATTATTGCAGGGGACTGTGTAGATACATTATGTACTGTTTTTTGTGGAGTTTCTGTTCGGAAGGAAAATCTTTTAATGGTTAGCGGGTGTTATGACAATATTTTTTGGGATAATATTTTGTTTTTTGGGGGGATATGGGGAAGGGGGAGAAATGATTTTTTTTGAAGTGTTCGTAGTATTTATTGGGTTATAAAATTTGTTTTTTGCTTTTTTGAGGGCTTTGGTTATTATATGATGTGGATAAGAGAGTTTTATAAAATTAAAAAATAAATTTAATTTCAATTTGTAGAAAGGGAGGAGAACAAATACGGAGTGCACGTAAGAAGAGTGAAGAGAGTGTTCCAAATTTTTGTTTTGCTTGTATGTGAAGAGTGTTGAAGGAAGAGTGTTGTTAGAAGAAGTTTCTAGAGTGAACTTAATGTTTGGTAACAGGTTGTTAATGTTGTTTAGAATGTCATTTGGATTATTGTTATGGGGAATAGCTGCAAAGATGTCATCTACATACCGGTACCATATGGCACCGGAAAGAACAGGAAGAATGAAAATATGGTAGTGTTCAAATAATTTCATAAAGATATTATCTAATGTGGCGGAGAGTGGGGAACTCATGCTTAAACCTTTGTTTTGTTTGTAAAATTTTGAATTGAAATGAAAAAAGTTATGTTGCAAAGTTAGAAGAATAAGTTGTTTTAGTGTTGAAAAAGGATAGGTTAAAGTGATGATGTTATCTGTTATGAATCTATCCAATAGAATGAGAGAAAGAGAAACTGGTACTGATGGAAATAAGGAGATTACTTCAAAACTGAGTAATCTCTGTGTGTTAGGGTTTATATGTTTCTGGACTTGGAAATGAAATCTTCAGTGTTGGAAATGTGAGAAGAAGAGATGTGTCCTATGAGGGGTTTTAAGGAGTTTGCAATCCATTTGGAAAGTTTGTATGTAGTTGAGTCAATGTTGGAGATAATAGGTCTGAGTGGTATGTTTTGTTTATGTGTTTTTGGTATGCCGTAGAACTGTGAGAGTTTAGGGAGAGTAGATTTTAATTCATTATGTAGTAAAGGAGAGTTAGAAAGGATTTGTTTAAGTTTGTGGTTGAAGATGTTTTGTGAATTTTTTAAAGGTTTTTTTGTAAGAAGGGAATATGTGTTGTTGTCATCTAACAGAGTATTGCATTTGTTAATGTAATCATTAGTGTTGAGAATGACAATATTGTTTCCTTTGTCTGAGCGGGAAATAGTTATATTTTTGTTTCTTTGGAGAGAGGAAAGGGCAGTATAGAATTTTTTGGGGCAAGTTTTGAAGGACAAGTTGTTGATGATATTTGATGTTAATAAGCCTTTAAGAAAGTCAAAATTATAAGAATTATTACTGTAGTTAGTTTTCCATCTTTCAAAATTGAGTAAAAATTGGTTGAGTGGGTCTTCTTGTTCGAGTACAAATGAAAGTCCGTTTACTAACACATGCATGATTTGAGAATAGACAATGTAAACTCTGCCCTCACAAACCATAGATCAACATTCAACCACATCATTAATATAGACCAAATAACCCCACTACTTTACAACAATGATCAACAAAAAAGACGTATGGTAGAATCTTATAGCATTAAAAACGGTAAAAACTTCAACAAGCAACAAGGAGAAACAAAAATAGATTATGTCCAGAATACCATAATGCATCAACCAGATATTACAGAAGAATAGATAAAAAATTAACCAACTAAAAAAAATTGGACCAAGAGTAACTCAGGAAAAAAAGTAAATTGAACTTCCTACAGAGACACTTGAAAAAGGTTCCTAAGAAAACGAAAGCTTGTGTCCCTTAACTGTTAGGATTGTCAATTTATCCTCATATTGTTTTAATGATTTTAATATGTGTAATTAATAAAAATAGTTTTAAATAAATTGTGTGTGATTGTGAAGTACATTAAAGGGCAAAATAATACATAAATATAATAGATAGCGTTTAAAGCTGTATTTACATATATATATATATATATATATATATATATATATATATATATATATATATATATATATATATATATATATATATATATATATATATGTAAAGACTTAAATGAGTCAAAGGAGATTTTACTCTCCATCAGCGGGATTCGAACACTGGACTCCGCGTGACAGAGTTAACAGTAGCCGGACGCTCTAACCACTAGGCCATATATATATATATATATATATATATATTTCATATATATATATATATATATATATATATATATATATATATATATATATATATATATATATATATATATATATATATATATATATATATATATATATATATATATATATATATATATATATATATACTCTATATATATATATATATCATATATATATATATATATATATATATATATATATATATATATATAACCCACAGATTCAGTTTGCCTTCCCGAGGTGTAGGTGAAGGCTGCAGTGGCGCCGGGGAAGAAACCCGATCGCCGGTGCAGCTTCAAAAAGCTGATGAACTGCTCTCTCCAGGTGAACACCTGGATGACAGAGACAGCGACCTGCTCTCCACGGGTGGATGAAAAACTGGTCTCCCCCTCACGGGACCTAAGGAGAACATCTTCCCTCAACTGGATGAAGATCTCTCCAAGAGAAAAATCAAAAGTATCTCATGAACATCATCCGACTTTACATAGAACAAATCTTCATATGCCCTACCTTAATAGCATAGTCGTCCTCATATGCTATGCCACATCATCTCACACAATCAACTATAACTTTTATAAACATATTTGTACTTCCCTAGCCAAAGTAACAACAAAGGTAATATTATTCATAGTCCTCAACTTGCACCAAAATAAAGAATGCCCGCTCTGTTATACAGTTTATATAACTATGATGACATTTATAACTTATCTATGTAAATTGCTTTGTACTTTTAATTTTTATAATTTTTGTTTTTGTTTTTGTTTTTATTTTGTATTTTCTGTTTGTCTACTATGTTTGGGTTGTGTTTCTGTGTTGTAACCTTCATATTCCCAGCAATTGCATTGGCCTAAACAACCAAGACCAGTCTCCTCCAACCCCCTTACACCTCTATCTCCTTACACCTAGAAAGTAAAATTTTTTAACCAACGTCACCACCACGAAACCGGTGATATTCATCCAAACCCTGGCCCACTAATATATATCTGCAACATCTGCAAGAAATGCATCATAAGAAATCAACTATCTGTAGAATGTTTCCGATGCAAAAAATATGGATCCACAAAAACCACTGTTCCCCCTTCACGTTTCTACCTCGTCAAAACCACTCTTGGTCCTGCTTCATATGCAACCTTCTTACTACTACCCCACTCCCAACAATCAAAACACTAACCACTCTACTATAAAAATTCTCCAAATTAACATAAACGGCTTAAACAACAAACATTCCGAAATTTCAGCCTTTCTCTTCAAACATAACATCGACATAGCAATAACACAGGAAGCCCACACACATCAAAACACCCTAAAAATACCTTTTTTTTTAATATGACTCAATTTACTCTAACACACAACCAGAAGACCATACACCACTAACACTAATCAAAAACAATTGATTGTATCATAATACCACAACTGAAACTACCAACCTACTCAATGACCCAATCCATAATATCCAAACATTTACCATCCTCTTCAATAACATCCCTCACAACATAATAAACATATATATTTCCTATCCCACATCTCAATACTGCCCAAGTAACTACAAACGAAATCTTAACCCCATCATTACAATAAACGACCTAATAATAGGAGGCGACTTCAATGCCCACCACACCGCCTGGTACAGAGATTATCCTTCTGACAACAGAGTAATCCTGATTCTCAACTAACTTGATTCTTTAAACATATTAAATTACAAAAACCTTCCAACTCGAATCCCTCCCCAAACAAACCAAACCAAGACATCCCCTGACATTACTTTCTCCTCTCCATCTCTCTTCACCAACACCACATGGAACACAGAGATTGATCTCCCATCAGACCACGTTCCAATAATAATCACTTATCAAACAACAAAATAAGCTAAACCCAAAATAATCACAAACTACAAAAAAGCAAATTTTCAGAATTTCACCCAACACATTGAACTTTGAGAGTTATTGCACTATTTAAGTTTTGGCATTTTTAAGGTTTGTTAATGAGCTTACACTGTAGGTACTTATAACAATTTTTTATTTCAAGGTTTAAATTTACGAACAGAAACTTAAAAAAGACCTTTTAATGCTTTAATATGTCAAAAACATGCTTACTTTGCATTTAAAAGTGTTTTGTGGATCGTGTTTTTCTCTTGTGAATAGTTTTGGTTTCTCTTATCAAAACCCACATATAATCACCCATCATGGAACTATCCCAACGTCCCTGGTATCGCCTTTCCATTGTCTGAATATCCTGGTGAAATCTTTCACCATGTTCCTCACTTACATCCGCTAAATTCTCTCGAAAAAAGTCCAAATTTGAGTGTAAAGAACGCACCTTTAATGACATATGTCACCCCATTTTTTTATAACAATCATTGAGCATTTTTATCAGCTGTTTTGCAATTTGGATCTTTACAATTTCCTAAAAATCCCTGAACCACATTATGGAATGCACACCAGGTATCATTTTCAATCATGCTCATCTTTTCCTACTTGCTGTCACTGCTAAACCTGCTACAGATATATATATATATATATATATATATATATATATATATATATATATATATATTATTATTACACATATTATATACATATTATACATATAAGATAAGTGGTTATATGATACATTTGAGATGAGAGATGAGAGAGTGAGACAGGATATGCAGATGAGAGGAGAGGAGAGACATATGAGAGTTATATATATACATATATATATTACATAGGAGAGAGCAGGAGAAAAGGAGAGAGAGGAAGAGTGGAGAGGAGGAGAGGAGGAGAGGCAGGAAATAGATAAACGTTTCTTCTTTACATGTCATGAACTTGGGTAAAACAATTTTACTTAGAAGGGATGGTGGGTATAGGTAGTTTTCATTATGAGGAAATGGGGCTCTGGATGAGGGAATATCTGGGTATGGAAGAGATTGCCTCCTTTACCTTTTCCATATTTTGTAATATTCACCATGCAGAAGTAGCAGTCATAGTGATTCATTGGCTCTTGCCATATTCTGGAAATAGCCAAAGGCATTGCTTTTCTTGTTCCTCTTAGCCATCCTTCTAGGGTTGTTTTATAACTTCCACATATAATGAGGTGTCCAGTATTTATCTTAACTAATAGGTATACCAAAGTAGAGCCTGTACGCTATCCAATATTTGTGTCTCTTCACAATTTGTGGAAATGGCTGAACCATATATTATCCACATACATAAATAAAATGAATCAACGTTTTACACTGTCTACTTGCAATTTTATAAATGTTTATTATATTATTACTCATATTCTGAAAATTATAAAGATATTTAAGTTTGGCACCTCACCTTCAATTACATCATTGCACTAGAATGTAGTTAAACAATGGTATATATCAGAGGCGACTCCTGCACTCGTGCTACTCGTGCTCAGCACGAGTTAAACATTATAAAACGATCATTTCAAAATTTCGTGATGTTAAAATTCTCTTATTTTGCGAAAGTTAGTCAAATAAATGAAATTATTATGCAGTAATTAAAAAATGAAAAGGTAAGAATAACCGCTATTAAATAACGATTTTAACATGCTCATATCGGATGGCGGAGACGGCATCCGTGAATTAAATTGATTTTAAATTCAAAGTTAATCCTGGAATCGAACTATAGAAAACGTTAGAAAAAGAAAACTGTTTAGAAGGAAGAACCTTGCGATAGAGAGAGCAGAGCATATATATATATATATAGAGAGAGAGAGAGCAGGTATAATATATAGAGAGAGAGTATATATATATATATATATATATATGTATATATATATTTTATATATATGCTGGACCCCGCCCATCGTTCAACTATATTCTCTATGTCTCAATACTCTTAATACTTTCCCTCAGTGTTGAAGCACGCACATGTCCAACTTGTTCCTAAAAAAGGAAGCCGCTCTTGGATCCTTCTAACTATCGCCCTATAGCTCACTTGTATTCTATCTAAGATCTTTGGAAACCCTACTCAACTCTCATTTCTAGGATCATCTGGAGTCTCATTCCCTTTCTTCCGATCGCCAGTACGGCTTTCTGGCGCTCGGGGTCTACTTTGAAGGATATACTTTCACACTTAACTGATTTTATGGTTTTCACCCCTCAGGAACTAGGGGACTTGTGTGGTGGCGCTTGACATAATCCAAAGCATTTGACCGGTATGGCATCGTCATTGTTTCCGCTCTCCCCTTATTCTCTTTTGCTTACTTATGTCTAGTTTCTTCAAATCGCTCAATATCGCCTGTTGCTGGAGCGACTTCTTCTTTCTTTTCTTTCAATAGTGGTGTTCCCTCAGGGTTCTGGTCTTATCTCCTACTTTATTCCTATTTCTTTTCATTAATGATCTTCTCACTGCACATCTAACTCTACTCCACTCGTATGCCGATGACTCGACCCTTCATTCTTCAACTCATTTCAATTCTGCTCCGCCTTTTACTTCTAGAATTGCCCGTCTTAATCTTTCGGATTCTATTCTCGCTGACCTGAATAGAATTTCCGGGTGGGTCACTCAACCTTTAGAAATTCACCTTTAAAACCCAACTTCTACAAATCTCCTCTCTAAGATACCTTCTATCTTTCTATCCCTTTCGACGGTTCTCTCTCGTCTCTCATGTTGACAATATAAACATCCTTGTCTTAACATAAACAAAAATGTCTTGAAACCTTACATCACAACGGTTGCAAGGGCGTCCTCAAAGAAACTGGGAGTTCTGTTTAGGGCTATGAGACTTTTTTTTCCTCTTCAAGCTGTCTAGCCATACATACCCCACCTGCCCTTGTATGAGCAATTGCCCCTTATATCTGGGGTTTCTGGCTTCACCCGGCTTTGATAGGTCAAGTCAGCACAAAAGGCTTAGAAACCGTTCTTGCACTTTCCAGTTCTCTGACCCCCCCATCTTGCGGCCATGCTGTTGCCTTATCTCTTTCTATAGGTACTGCAGTGGTAGGTGCTCGAGGGAACTTTATCACTCGCTACTCACCACCTTTACGACGCCCTCAGCACAAGGTGCTGTGTCGGCGCATGAGTTTTGTGTTGGGATATTTGTAACTCAAGGCTTGTTCGCTGTGGTGCTTCCTTCTTTCCTGCCCCCTCTGTTCCTGTGGAATTCCCTTCCATCTCTGTGTTTCCTGTTGAATTTAATCTCTCACTTAAAGCCTGGGTCTGTGCTCATCTGCGTAGCTTGCTAGTTGATGAATAACTGATGTGCGCAACACCCCCCCTTGAATAGGCTCTGCCCGTGAGTGGTGGTGCCAACTGTAATATATATATATATATATATATATATATATATATATATATATATATATATATATATATATATATATATATAGTGAGAGTATATATATATATATATATATATAAATATATATATATATAT
>JABUQX010049291.1:117500-140814 GCA_015478945.1 Trachelipus rathkii | reverse complement strand
GGCATATTTTTTATTTTTATATTTTTAAAAAAATTGTTAATTGTTAAAAAAAATATTTTTTATTTAACATGTTCTTCATTCTAAATCGTAGATGGGGATGGGTGGGATTGTAACTTACCTGGCAGGCCATAATTGAAGATACGAATTAGACATAATATAATACAAGACGAATTTCTCGAACAAGGGAAGCAAATAAAGTTGATAAGAAATGCTAACTACTATAAGAAGTTTTGGATATGGGTCTCAAATTTACATATGTGTATGGAAAGAATTCAATTCAATTCAATTCAAATCGTTTATTCAACATATAGAAATACATTCCAGCATTAAATAACAAGATGACATACATTTTTACAATAAGTTGTTAATTTTTTATATTTAAATACATCAGTTAATTGTAATAACCAAAATTAATTTCCCTAGTATGTGAAATGGGTTTACTAATTGCAACACAGTGTTGTGTCCTTTGAAACCCGAAATACATTTAATAATTAATGAGTCTAAAAAATAATTAAAACCATAAACAATAATAATAATTATAATAATAACAATAAAAGAATAATAATATAATAACATCAACAAAAATAATAATAAATATAATAATAATAATATAAATAATAATAATAATAATAATAATAATAATAATAATAATAATAACAATACATCATGAAAATAAAAAATATGCATTATAAAAAGCATAATATTTGGACATAACTCATAAAACTTAATTATTATAATAAGGAATAATAATTAATAATAATAAAGGAGTAATAATAGCGAATAATAACAAATAATAATATAATAATTAATAATAATAATAATAATAATAATAATAATAATAAATAATAATAATAATTAATAACCTAATTAATAATAAATAATAATTAATAATAATAATAATAATAATAATAATAATAATAATAATAATAATAATAAAATAATAATAATAATAATATTAATAATAATAATAATAGTAAATAATAAAGATAAAATAATAAAATAATAATATAATAATAATAATAATAATAATAATAAGAATAATAATAATATAATTAATAATAATAATTAATAATAATAATAATAATAATAATAATAATATAATAATAATAATAATAAGTAATAATAATAATAATGAAGGAATAATTAATAATAATAAAATAATAATAAAATAAAATAATAATAATTAATAATAATAATAATAATTAATTAAATAATAAAAATAATTGTATAACAATAATAATAATAAACTACTAATTAATAATAGTATAATAACACTCATAACATTTGAAATAAATAAAATAGTACTTAATCATAATAATTAATAATAATTATAATAATAATAATAATAATAATAATAATAATAATAATAATAATAATAATAATAATAATAATAATAATAATAAATAATGATTCATAAAAAGAATTATAATAATAAGTAATAATAATAATAAAATTAATTAATAGCAATAAATAATACAATAACAATCACAATAATTAAGAATAATAATAATAATAATAATATAATAATAATAATAATAATAATTTAATAATAATAATAATAATTAATAATAATAATAATAATAATAATAATAATAATAATAATAATAATAATAATAATAATAATAATAATAATAATAATAATAATAATAATAATAATAATAACAATAATAATAATAATAATAATAATAATAATAATAATAATAATAATAAATAATCATAATAACTACAATAATAAAAATAATTGCGACAAATACAACAATATCAATCACTATCCCAATTATAATCACAATTGCAACTAAAATGACAATAATTGAAGTACAATTATAATAGCTACAACCCTGCTTACTACAATAAAAATACTACTAATAGTAATAATAATAATAATAATAATAACAATAATAATATTAATAATAATAAGTAATTGAATAATAATAATAATAATAATAATAATTAATAATAATAATAATAATAATAATAATATAATAATAATAATAATAATAATAATCAATAATAAATATAAAAGAATAATAATAATAATAATAATAAAATAATAAATCAATAATAATATAATAATAAGAATAATAGCTAATTAACTAATATAGTAAGTAATATAATAATAATATGATAATAATAATAATATTAATAATGATAATCAATAATAATCAATAATAATTAATAATAATAATAATAATAATAATAATAATAATAATGAATAATAATAATGAATTGAATAATAATAATAATAATAATAATAATAATAAATAATAATAAGTAATAATAATGTTAGGTGCAATCCCGGAGTTAGTTGTTTATTTAATATTATTTAGATAGAAAAGTTTTAATTTTTTAGTAAAAGATATGGTAGAGTTTCGGTTTTGATTTCTTGTGGCATTGAGTTGTAAAGTTTAGCTGCTTTGAGCTGGGACGCTTTGAGGTGGCTTTTTTTAGTTTACAGAAGGGAGGGTTTATGTTAAGTATTGTTTCTTAGGTTTATTTGATTTGCTACGCGCCGTGCTTGGTTTGAATGGAAATTTGCTAGCAAGAAGTCACATGGCATTGTTATGGATAATTTTATGCATCTCTTTCAGGAGTGATATATTTAGCAAGTCTTTAAACTGCAATATCTTTAGGTTTGTGTGAATAATGGTTGTGTATGGCTGTTAAAATCTATTGTAATGCTAATGAGGCGAATAAATCGCTTCTGGGTTACAATTACAGGTGAGATTACTGAATTTACTTGGGGTGGTACCGTAAGATAGGAAGACAGTAGAGAAGTGAGGGTGTATTATGAATAGTAATTAATTTCCTAAGAATGTTAAAGAGGCTACAAAATTTCTTAATTTTAGTAGCATATACATGTATCCGACAGTCTTCTAACGTTAGGTATGTTTTATATTGCTTTAAATGTCAGTTTGATCATCATTGCTTCAATCCTAGTATTTTAGCATTTGCAGCCCTATTCAGTTCTACATTGTTAATTTAATTATTTAAATCGTTAATTTGTTTGTTGCTAAAAATTATGAAGATGTTTTATTAAATTTAAAGATAGCTTATTCGCATCAATTCCATTTCATTATTTTTGTGTAATGTGTCTACGTCCTTTACGAGATAGGACTCGGCATCTTTATCATTATTTAAACATGGAGTATCGTCAGCCAAAATGAGACTGAAAAAGCGTCATGAGTGTGAACAGATCATTTGTATATAGAGTAAATAAAAACGGTCCAAAAATTGAGCCCTGGTACGCCAGTTGATGTTTGAAGTGTGGCTGACTTAGTTTCATTTAGTTCTACGTATTGCGATCTCTCCTTTAAGTAGCTTTTAAACCATTGTAAGTTGTCCCTTCATAAGCCCCATTTTGTTCTTTTTACTTAGTAGTATGTCAATGATCAATCATGTCAAAAGCTTTTGTGAAATCTAATCAATAATAGCAGGGAGGATCTTTATTTTCTATATTTCTGTAAAGTTTTCGGTTAAGCAAATGAAGGCATCGAGCAGTTGAACGTCCTGTTTCTAAAACCAAATGTGAATGCATTTAAGAATATTGTTGATATAAAATATTCTGATTAACTGCATTGAAAACTTAATTTCTCAAATATTTTACTAATCGTGTTTGTGATAGCCATTGGTCTGTAATTTTTTCCTAGGCAAAGGTCTCCTTTTTAGGTATAGGGATCATTTTTGCTGTCTTGAATATATTTCGGAAAATTCCTGTCAAAAATGATTTCATTGAACAAGTGTTTTAAAGGGCTGGCTATTATGTCGGCAGCGAGTTGAGATGTGATTTGGGGATAGAATGAACATCACATTTTTGTTTTTAATCCGGGATTACCCTTTTTTACCGGCCGGACAGTGATGGGAATAAAGGAAAAATGTGACTCGTAGTCTGGGAGAAAGGTTTCATGTGATGTTTGACTAGGGGGATTGTCTCTCAAGATTGTTTACCGACGCTTTACGAAGTATTCGTTTTAGTCCGTCTGCCGATCTTGCTTTTTGGTTGGTGTTAACTGATTGGCGTTAAAATTCAGTTCTTTATACATGTGAGTTTTTTTTGATTATTGTTGATAATTTTGATTAACCCAAGTGCGGCCTTCGAGTCTTTGTTTGCAATCCTGGAATTTTGATAGGTAAGTGTTTGTATCTCTTTGCCTTTTTTTGAAGAACTGCCTTAATTATTTATTCATATGTGTATACACTTGCGAATGGTATAATTTTGCTTTTAAAGTTTCGGTAGAGTTTTATGTTTTTGGTTGATAGAGTTTGCCAAAGCGTGTTAGCATGGGTTTTGAATTCTTTTGGCACCAATTTTTTTCGTTTTAATAGGGAAGATTCGTCGTAGCATTTATTTAATATGATTACGATAGATTTTGATTTCTTACAACTATCGATTTTTCGGCTTCGGCTAAGTGTATAACTCATTCTCATTCGGTTGATTCGCTATTTAAGCCGAGGAAACAAAATTGATCGAGAATGCACATTTTTTATTTTTGTATTCTAAATAAAAGTTGTTATTTTTAATAAATTATTATTTTTTTTACATTAGTTCATCATTTACGACCTTATATACAAAATTTAAAAAAAAAAACATGGCAGATATAATTGAAGATACGATTAGACATAATAAAATACACGACGAATTTCCCGAACAAGTCTCAAATACATATGGTATTAAAAGAAATGAATTGAAGTATAAAAGCGAAAGGTATTAATTGTTATTACTTAAATGAATTTCACGAGGGCGTAGATAAATTTGAATTGCCGCAAATAAAGAAATCATTCACTCAATCTGATTATCCATTTACGATATTGTTTGAGGAATTTATGGAATCGATACCTTTAGAGAGTAAAAATTCTCATAAAAATTGACGAACTTAAAAATCATTTTATTTCTACGAATATTGAGTCAATAAATAAAAATTTTGAAATCATTATGCTAAATTCATAAAATAAATTGAAAGGAGGATGTCGTTAATGAAATTGCTGAACCCGTTGCTTCAGTATATAACGGAGAAAAGGAGAAATATATTTCGAGCTCCCCCCCTGACCATTCTGTTCCCTCCCTTCGAGTAAAGATTCTGATCAACAAAAATCTTATATTGTGTGATGATTCGGAAAATTCTGGAAGTTGAATAACGGACAATTATAGAGATGGCGTATAACACAAATATAAAAAAAGAAAAACGTTTTAGACTGTCGGGTGCTGATGCCTTCATTTTCTTCCAATTATCTAAAGATTTTAGAAAAACTGAAAGAAAACGACGTGGATATTACATCTGAGAATTCTGATACCGATAATTCTGAAGTTTATGAAATGAAGGAAGAAGTGGAGAGTGAAATAGTTTATTCCTCCCACCTTTTCCAACCATCGAAGTATGAAGATAATGAAATTGAAATCAAAAAACAAAATCAGGAGGAGGAACAAGTTATCCAAGATTTGTTAAAGGAAAAATTAAAACGAAAAGACGAACAAATACAAATAAAAAATCTTAAACTACGAGAAAAGCGACAAGAGCTTAAAAAAGACGCCAAAGAAATAAAACGAAAGATAAAAGAAATCAAAAATGATCCCCATAAATTTCGCGAGATGAGAAGTAGCAATGTTCCTCTCATACCCGAAAAAAGTTTTTGTTTAGCCAGTATCCGGGATTCCGATGAAATTCCACCGGACAATTTAGGAACGTACGGAGATCAAATTTGTCACTTATGTAAAGCCAAAAAATTTAAAAGGGAAGCTGCGAGCCTTTGCTGCTCTAACGGTCAGGTACTTCTTACCCCTTTGAGTGAAATTGAAGACGAAATGTTTTTAGAACTATACCAAAATCAAACCGAGTTAAAATATAGAATGTGCTTTTTAAATAAGAAGCGTACTGTACAAATACAAAAACAAAATTGAACCTAAGATATTGTTTTAAAAATAATAGGATACTGAAAATTAAATATATATATATATATATTATATATATAATATATATATATATATATATACTATATATATATATATATATTATATATATATATATATATATATAATATATATATTATATATATATTATATATATATATATGTGTGTGTTTGTGTGTGTGTGTGTGTAGGTGTGTGTGCTGTGTGGTGTGTAGCTTCTCCAATTTTCTTGGGAATGAGAACAAGGTTTTTGTAATCACATGGTTGTAAAAGCCTCAGTTTCTCCATCTTTCCACTAAATCTAAACATTCACACAGCTAAAACACCTTCTTTGAAAAAACATAACTCGGACCTTCGTCTGTCCTTATTATTTTTTATATTTATTTTTCTCGTGACCTTAATTGGAAGCATAACCTATATACTATTATTTTTATAATAGTCATTTTTGTCCCCCCTTTTTTTGACCCTTTTTCAAGGTGCGCACCATGCGACCGGCGAAAGCCTTCGATCGATGGCAAGCCCTAATGCTCGCGTTAGGGCGGGAGCTGTTAGCGCACGTTGCTTGTATTACTACTTTGATAAACAAGTTTCAAAAGGTTGGGTGTTCTGAGGCGCATTCAGAAATTCTTCACACCAACACAGTTGTTTGATATTTATAGGGGTGTCGTTCACCCCTGTATAGAGTATGCCTCACACATCTGGAATGATTTCACTCACACTGCTCCTCTTCAAATGGTTGAGTCTAGGGCTTTTCGTCTTATCAATCGAATTGTCGAGTCAATCTCTTTATTTCATCGCTATTATAACGGGACACTCCTCTCCGGGAACTTCCTCAATCACTACCTATTTCATTGAGAAGCGTCTTGCGACACACCTTTCTACACAGTCTCCTATTTCTCTATGCTCTCTCTGACCTCAGACTTAACAGCTATGCTCAGTCTTACATGTACTCCACTGGTAAAGTCTGGAACATACCCCATTCTATTTTTTCTTAAACTACCTTATAAACATTTTTGCATGCAGTACTTTAATAACACCGTACAATATCTGTAATTTTGTAAATTACAAGAAAAGCTAAAATTGTTGTTGTACAATTCCAGCGACTATTTTTTCCTTGAGAAAAAGAGCAAAGAATAATAATAATAATAACAATAATATATAATATATATATATATATATAATATAATATATATATATATATATATATATATAATATATATAGATATATATATATATATTATATATAATATATAGTATATAATATATATATATATATATATATATATATATAATATATACTATATAATATATATATCAAATATATATATATATATATATATATATATATATATATATAATATATATATATATATATATATATATATAATATATATAATATATATAATATATACTATAACAACGATCTCTATATATATATATTATATATATATATATATATATATTCGTATGTTTTTAAATATTTGCCATTGACTTTTCGCATTCACAAATATTTAAAAAATAAATATTTGAAAAAAAAATTGGAATCTCTTAAAGCGATTAGAAAATGTTCTGACCGAACTTGTAAAAAATTTAACAACTTTTGTGAGAAATTGATTTGAATGAGTTGACTAGTGCTGTCTCAAGGTAGTGACAGTAATTTGAATCACAATCAAATCTAGCAATATTAATATTGATGGGCTCGTATGCTTGTGAGTATATTCGCTCGAAATCAACTGTGAAACAATTTTTCATAGCATTCTTATCCAGTGTGGTTTGGATTACTTCGATATTGTTTCCATGACAACGCAAACCGTACACGGAAAAACACGTTTTTAGAGGGAAAAAAAGCTTACAATTTGGTGTTTATATAGTTTCAAAATTGTTGAAAATCCGAATTTTATGTTCCATTTTAGGGGGGATGAAAAAGGGGCTCAGCCCGCAGCCAAAGATTGAACGCATCCCTATTAATGTTAATTGGGAATGATGTATAAGATAGAGCGATGTAATGACAGGTAAAAATTTTGATTGTCGTGTAGAAGGTCATGTTTGTGTTAAGAAAGGCGGCGTGTAAGATCATGGGTTTCACCAATGTGAAGGGAGTTACAATCCTTGCAGGGAATTTTGTAAACACACTGGGAGAAGCTCCGCAGGAGGGATTGGGTGATAAATGCGTTGTATAATGATTTTTTTAAGAGAGGGATATCAGAGGAAATGAAGTGTAAAGTTTTTGGAAAAATATTTTTAATGAGATTGAGAGGAAATTGAGGTAGAGGGAGTTTAAGGCCTTATGGATGATGTAAGAAGGATAAGAAAGGTTTATGAAAGCGGAGGATAAAAAGTTGAGTTCAGGTTGAAGGTAGGAGGGAGATCATATGTGAAAAGCGCGTAAGAAAAGGGAAGAAAGAGTGCCAATTCCAGTGTTTAGATTATGTGAGGAGAACCAGTGTATGTAAGAAGGGTTGAGATGTAAGTTTCCTCCCTCCACATATTGAATTGGTTAATAGATGTGCGACCAAGTCATGAGAGTATCTAGAAACGGCGGTAAGATCTCGTTTTAAGAGTGTTCAATAGTGAATTTAATGTTAGGGTGGATAGTGTTTGTGAAGTAAAGAGTGTGCTTTAATCTTTGGCTGGGGCTGAGCCCCATTTTCACTCCCCCCCTTAAAAATGAACATAAAATTCAAAATTTTCAGCCCATTTTGACCATATAAACACCAAACTGTAGCTTTTTTTTGCCCTCTAAAATGTTTATTTATGGTGTTTTTCTGTGACTGTAGTCATTCTTCAGAATTTCAATTTTTCAAAATCCATGTTTTTGACATTTTCATATCAACTTTTAGATTTGCGAAATGACTTCAACTTTGAAATATGCCATAGATTGGTTCCATTACCCTACAATAATTAACGTAGAACATTTCGAATTTTTTAGTTTGTTTTTTTTTCTTTTTCTTGCCTCAGCATTGTCCAATTTCCAAACCCATTTTTTTTTAATTTGGAAAAGTAAAAAATTGACATATTTTTTTTCCTACTTCATCCGATCAACATCAAATTTTTCAGGGCTTGATAGTCGGGACGATCAATTTTGGGACTGAAATATATCTGGTGTCAATTGAGTGAATGAAAAAAAAAAATTCAAGATTATACTTTTTTTAAATTGTTTCAAGAACAAATCCAAACGATTGGCATTTACAAAAAATTAGATAAGCTAAAAAGATGCAGCTCGCCGGACAATACAAGCCCTAAAATTTTGATGTTGATCGGATGAGAAGAAAAAAAAATATATTTTCACTTTCAAATTAAAAAAAATGGGTTAGGAAATTGGACAACAACGCGGAGCACAAAACTAAAAAATTCAAAAATGTTCTACGTAATTATTGTAGGTAATGCGCCCATCTATACATTCTTTCACGTTTGAAGGTCATTTCGCAAAAAAATCTGAAGTTGATATGAAAATAGTCAAAAACATGGATTTTGAAAAAAAAATTGAAAATTCTGAAAGAATGAAAACAGTCACTGAAAAACGGGAAAACGTGTTAGAGGGCAAAAAAAAGCTACATTTTGGTGTTTATATAGTCCAAAAATCGGCTGAAAATTCCGAATTTTATGTCCATTTTTAGGGGGGAGTAAAATTAGGCTACCCCGAGCAAAATACTCGATCATCCACTTAAGGATAAGTTGAGGGTAATGTAGGAGGGAACGGCGGCGAAGATATTATTTACATAACGATACCATTTAGTAACTAAAATAAGGGGGTGAGGGAGGATGTGGTAATATTCGATAAGTTCCATGAAGAGATTGCTATGAGTAGGAGAGAGAGGGAAACCCATGCTAAGACCGCGGAGTTTTGTTTGAAGAAAGAATTATTAAATTCGAAGAAATTATGTTCAAGGGTGAGGTTGATAAGCTGTTTTAAGAGAGGGAAAGGGTAGGATAAGTTGAAATTAGTTTCATTAATGAAGCGTTCAAGGAAAACCTACATCAAACCCTTCTTACATACACTGGTTCTCCTCACATAATCTAAATACTAAATTCAGCGTACTTTCTTCCCTTTTCTTACGTGCTTTCCGCATATGCTCTCCCTCCTACCTTCAACCTGAACTCAACTTTTTAACCACCATTTTCAAAAAACTTTCTTATCCTTCTCACATCATCCATCAGGCCTTAAAAAGAGCAAACAAAACCTACTACAATCCTCCCATTAACCACTCCTATAATTCTAACTCTTTCCTTTTTCTACCTCAATTTCCTCTTAATCACATTAAAAATATTTTTCCAAAAACTATAAGTTTCACTTCCTATGATATATCCTCCATCTTAAAATAAACCCTTAAACCACACATTTATCAACCCATCATTCCTACGGAACTCTCTCAATGTGTTTACAAAATTCCCTGCAAAGATTGTAACTCCCTTTACATTGGTGAATCCCATGATCTTACACTCCGCCTTTATCAACACAAACATGACCTTCTACACGACAATCAAAATTCTTCCCTGACACTACATCGCTCTACTTATAATCATTCCATTAACATTAACCAAATGACACCTATTTTACATGTACAAAATCTACAAAAACGAAAACTCATTGAATCCTTCTGCATCATCAATTCAAATAATTTCAAAAAAGCAAAAAGGCGATTGATAACATAGCCACAATACAAAAATGATATTTTTAGCACCACACAATTTAAAAATAAAAATTAAATTATCCAAACTTTAAAATATTACATAGCTAAATAATTTTTACTTTTTTCATGTTAGTTTATAATATACTTCTTCTGAAAAAGGTTCTAGCTTAGGAATGAAAGCTCAAGAATATATATTTATTTAACGTGTAAATGAAATTATTTTTCTTAACTGATTTCTTCTTATCTTATTAATAAGGCCCTCCTACTGAAAAATATTTACACTAGCGATCATTGCTTTAACTATATATATATATATATATATATATATATATATATATATATATATATATATATAATATATATATATATATATATATATATATATATATATATATATATATATATATATAATATATAATATATATAATATATATATATATATATATGTTACAGATTACCACCACTCACGGGCTGGGTCCTTTTCAAGGAGGGGGCAGGAAATAAAATACAGGAAATCCCCACCCAGGCCCAAGCCTAACGCAAATCTCTTAAGTGAGAGCAGACGTGGTTTTAAAAAGAGGAAGATTAAATACAGTTGGAAAACAAAAAATGGCAAGGAGTTCCACAGAACAGAAGTGGCTGGAAAAGAGGAGGCACCACAACGAACGAGTCTTCCAGCCAATTCATGCGAGAGCATGGCACCCCTTGTTTTACGAGGGAGCCACAATGGAGGTGGAATGCGAACTGCCAACTCCCTTGGGCATATACCGTTGCAGTACCTAAAGAAAAGAGATAGTGCGCCAACGTCACGTCGCAGAGATAGATTGTCAAGAGAGTTTAAAAGTAGGGGACAGTTTATTAGTCTCTCAGCTATATATAGAAGGGTGGAGCCGGAGCCTTCCCCCCAGATGTGAGAACAGTACTCCAAACAAGGGTGAATAAGGCCCTTATAGTTTTTAGTTTTGTGCTCAGCGTTGTCCAATTTCCAAACCCATTTTTTTTTAATTTGGAAAGAGTGAAAAATTGACATATTTTTTTTCTACTCATCCGATCAACATCATATTCAGAGGATGTAATAGTCAGGAGAGGTGCATCTTTTTTGCTTAGATAAATTTTTTGTATACTCAATAGAAAATTTTGAAAAAAATTTCAAAAAACTTTTTTTTTTGAAAATTTGTTCCAAGAACAAATCCAAACCTATGCATTATACAAAGATTATCCTAAGTAAAAAGATGCATCTTGCCCGACTATAAAAGCCCTGAAAATTTGATGTTGATCGGATGAGTAGAAAAAAAGTCAATTTTTTACTTTTCAAATTAAAAAAAAATGGGTTTGGAAATTGGACAATGCTGAGCACAAAACTAAAAAATTCGAAAATGTAATACGTAATTATTGTAGGTAATGGAGCCATCTATGCATATTTCAAGTTTGAAGTCATTTCGCAAAAAAAATCTGAAAGTTGATATGAAAATAGTCAAAAACATGGATTTTGAAAAATTGAAAATTCTGAAAGAATGACTACAGTCACAGAAAAACACCGGAAAACAACGTTTTAGAGGGCAAAAAAAAGCACCATTTTGGTGTCCATATATATAATCAAAATCGGCTGAAAATTCCGAATTTTATGTCCATTTTTAGGGGGAGTAAAAATGGGGCTCAGCCCGAGCCAAAGATTGAACGCTCCCTTATTAATGTTAATGGAATGATTATAAGAAGAGCGATGTAATAAGAATTTTGATTGTCGTGTAGAAGGTCATGTTTGTGTTAAGAAAGGCGGCGTGTAAGATGATGGGTTTCACCAATGTAAAGGGAGTTACAATCTTTGCAGGGAATTTTATAAACACATTGGAGAGCTCCGCAGGAGGGATTGGGTGATAAATGCGTTGTATAATGATTTTTTTAAGAGAGGGATATCAGAGGAAATGAAGTGTAAAGTTTTTGGAAAAATATTTTTAATGAGATTGAGAGGAAATTGAGGTAGAGGGAGGAAAGAGTTAGAATTATAGGAGTGGTGATGTAAGAAGGATAAGAAAGGTTCTGAAAGCGGAGGTTAAAAAGTTGAGTTCAGGTTGAAGGTAAGAGGGAGATTATATGTGAAAAGCGCGTAAGAAAAGGGAAGAAAGAGTGCGAATTTTAGTGTTTAGATTATGTGAGGAGAACCAGTGTATGTAAGAAGGGTTGGATGTAAGTTTTCTGTAAATAGTGAATTGAATAATATTAGATGTGGACCAAGTCATGAGAATATCTAGAAACGGTAAGATCTCGTTTAAGGAGTGTTTCAATGTAATTTAATGTTGGGGTGGATAGTGTTTGTGAAGTTAAGTGGATGCTTCAATCTTTGGCTGGGGCTGAGCCCCATTTTCACTCCCCCCTAAAAATGGACATAAAATTCGGAATTTTCAGCCAATTTTGACCCTACTAACACCAAACTGTAGCTAGTTTTGCCCTCTAAAACGTCGTTTTCCAGTGTTTTTCTGTGACTGTAGTCATTCTTTCAGAATTTTCAATTTTTCAAAATCCATGTTTTTGACTATATTCATATCAACTTTCAGATTTTTTTCCGAAATGACTTCAAACTTGAAATATGCATAGATGGGTCCATTACCTACAATAATTACGTAGAACATTTTCGGAATTTTTTAGTTTTGTGCTTCAGCGTTATCCCTATTTTCCACCCATTTTTTTTTTAATTTTAAAAGTGAAAAATTGACATATTTTTTTTCTTTCTCATTCACCGATCAACATCAAATTTTCCGGGCTTGTAAAGTCGAGCAAGATGCATCTTTTTTATTTAGATAAATTTTTTGTATACTCAATAGAAAGTTTTTAAAAAAATTTCAAAAAATATATTTTTTTAAAATTTGTTCCAAGAACAAATCCAAACCTATTGCATATACAAAAAAATTATTTAAGTAAAAAAGATGCATCTCGCCCGACTATACAAGCCCTGAAAATTTGATGTTGATCGGATGAGAAGAAAAAAAAAGTCAATTTTTTACTTTTCAAATTCAAAAAAAATGGGTTTGGAAATTGGACAACGCTGAGCACAAAACTAAAAAATTCGAAAATGTTCTACGTAATTATTGTAGGTAATGGACCCATCTATACATATTTCACGTTTGAAGTCATTTCGCAAAAAAATCTGAAAGTTGATATGAACATAGTAAAAAACATGGATTTTGAAAAATTGAAAATTCTGAAAGAATGACAACAGTCACAGAAAAACACTGGAAAACGACGTTTTTGAGGGCAAAAAAAAAGCTACATTTTGGTGTTTATATAGTCAAAATCGGCTGAAAATTCCGAATTTTATGTCCATTTTTAGGGGGGAGTAAAATTAGGCTACGCCCGAGCAAAATACTCGATCATCCACTTAAGGATAAGTTGAGGGTTGATGTAGGAGGGAACGGCGGCGAAGATATTATTTACATAACGATACCATTTAGTAACTAAAATAAGGGGGTGAGGGAGGATGTGGTAATATTCGATAAGTTCCATGAAGAGATTGCTATGAGTAGGAGAGAGAGGGAAGCCAATGCTAAGACCGGAGTTTTGTTTGAAGAAAGAATTATTAAATTCGAAGAAATTATGTTCAAGGGTGAGGTTGATAAGTTGTTTTAAGAGAGGGAAAGGGTAGTATAAGTTGAAATTAGTTTCATTAATGAAGCGCTCAAGGAAAACCTACATCAACCCCTTCTTACATACACTGGTTCTCCTCACATAATCTAAATACTAAATTCAGCGTACTTTCTTCCCTTTTCTTACGTGCTTTCCGCATATGCTCTCCCTCCTACCTTCAACCTGAACTCAACTTTATTACCTCCACCAGGGAGGATATCTTATCCTTCTCAATCATCCATAATTTAAATAAAAAAGAGCAAAACAAAACCTTTTACTACAATCCTCCCATTAACCACTCCTATAATTCTAACTCTTTCCTTTTTCTACCTCAATTTCCTCTTAATCACATTAAAAATATTTTTCCAAAAACTATAAGTTTCACTTCCTATGATATATCCTCCATCTTAAAATAAACCCTTAAACCACACATTTATCAACCCATCATTCCTACGGAACTCTCTCAATGTGTTTACAAAATTCCCTGCAAAGATTATAACTCCCTTTACATTGGTGAATCCTATGATCTTACACTCCGCCTTTATCAACAACAAACATGACCTTCTACACGACAAAATCAAAATTCTTCCCTGACACTACATTGCTCTACTTATAATCATTTCATTAACATTAACCAAATGATACCACCTATTTTAACTGTACAAAATCTACAAAAATGGAAACTCATATAATCCTTTGCATCATCAATTCAAATAATTTTAATAAGCAAAAAGGCGATTATAACATAGGCACAATACAATATGATATTTTTAGCACCACACAATTTAAAAATAAAAATTAAATTATCCAAACTTTAAAATATTACATAACTAAATAATTTTTTTTACTTTTTTCATGTTAGTTTATAATATAATATTTACTTTATTACTATAAATTTGATTTCACCTTGTACGAGTACTATATATTACTACTCAAAGAATATTAAATTATAATATTTAATTTATATACGCATTGTAGTAAATAAATTTATTTTTCTTTAATAATATATTTACCCATGGATTTCTCTTTATCTTATAAATTAAATTTAAGGTACCCTTATTACTATCACTTAGGTGAAAAATAATTAATATATTATATACCCTTGAATATCTCAATTGCTTTAATTATAATTAATATATATATATTATTAAATTATATATATATATATATATATAATATATATATATATATTAATATTATATTATATACTATTTAAGTAATATATATATATATAATATAGATTATATATATATATATTATATATATATTATATATATAATATATAATATATTTTATTATATATTATATTATATATATATATATATATATATATATATATATATATACGATTATATATTAATTAATATATATATATTATATATAAATATATATATATATATATTAATATATATATATATATTTAATATTAATATATATTATTTAATAATAATTAATTATATATATTATTTAATATTTATATATATAGTATATATTATAATATATTATAACGATATATATATATTAATATTAATATATATAAATATATATATATTTATTATAATATATAATATATATATATATATATTATATATATATATATATATATATGTATATATATATATATTATATATAATAATATATATTTAATTAATTAATTATATATATATATATTATTTATATTATATATATATTAACCTTATTATATTATAATATTAATTACTATATTATATAATATAATAATATTAATATATATATATATATATATATATATATTATATATATATTATATAATTTTATTATTATATAGTATATTATATATATATATATTATATATTATATATATATATAGTATATTATATATATATTAATATTATAATATATATATTAATTATTAATAATATTTATATTATAATATATATATTATTAATATATATTATAATAATATATATATATATTTAATTATATATAATATATTATTAATATATTATAATATTATATATAATATAATTTATATATTATATCATATATTAATATATATATATATTATATAATATATATTATACTATATATAATTAATAAGATAAAATATATATAATATTATATTATAAATATATATTATATTATATTTAATAATTATATTAATTTAATAATATAAATATAAATTAATAATATATTAATATAAATATAATAAAAGTATATATAATATATATTAAAAAAAAATTATAATATAAATAAATATTAATATATATAAATATAAATATATATTAATAATAAATAATATTATATATAAATATTATATATATATATAATATATTAAATAGAGTATATTAGATGAAATTTCATGAGTGTAAGGAGGAAGGGGGAAAAAGGAGTTGTATGTTTTATTATGTGTACATTATGGATAGTTTAATTTTATTCTAGTAAAGAAATTAACTAATAAATTTAATTTAAAACTAAAAGTGATAGATAATAACAAAAATAATATAAGTTAAAATAAAGATAACAGTAGATAATATATAAGTCCAATACATAAGTGATTACTAGAATGGTCTTCTCCTACTATTATATTAATTACATTTCTTGCCATAAAATAGATTATATCGGAATATATTTCCTCTTTCCTCTGATATAAAAAAAATCATCAATTTAGATTATATTTATTTCCTTAAGGAATATAAAAAGATGGACATAATTTTGACGTCTTTCTTTTTATTATATATTTTATATGTTATTGATTAAATAATAAAATGGGTGAGATTCTGATATCTTTTTTCTATTCACAAATTCTGACATTACTCATTAGGCAATCAGATATTATTAAATTTTGTCCCAATTGGAAATAAAATGATGTATTTTAAATTGCTTAGTTATTTGATTAATAAAAGCAGGCTCCAATTAATTTATTCACGCATTCAACTTCATTCACGTATTACATAAAATAATAAACGGTGCGGAATAGGTAAATGGAAACTTTGTTTTAAATGTCGTAGATTTTAATCTCAGAAGAAAGTTTGTCATAACGTATTTTGTCTGCATGTCTGTCTGTCTGTCTGTCTCCTGTATATATATATATAAGTAATAATATATATTAGTTATATATATATATATATATATATATATATATATATATATTATTAATATATATATATATTAATAAACTCGCATATAAACATTTATTTTTCGTAATAAAATGCTAAAAATTTACACGTAAAGTACCAAAAGAATATTAGAAGGACTTTTGGGCCAATAAGATGGCTCTTATAACTCCTCATATAAAAGAATGATTAAGTCTCTATTTAAGGTTATCATAGACCACGTCGAGAAATTCTCAACACTAATATATATTTAAATTACTACAATCGGGAGCAATAAATCTTAATTATAATTCTTGTCCAAAAAGATATTACCTCATTTTTATAATAAAATAATATTAAATAATATAAATAGATATATATATATATAATATATATATATATATATATTATATATTAATAAATATATATATATATATATATAGCCTTAAAATATATTGATGTTAGAAGTTTGATTCTCTCTTGGTTGCTTATTTGGGCCCTATATATAGTTTGGATAATGATAAAAATCAAACGAATTATTATAAATATAAATAACAACAGTCTCCCCTTTATTGAGATTCTCTTTTTTTCTTCGTAAGTTTAATGAGCAGTCACGGCCTTTTGATGTGTTAACCATATTTGCAACTGTTCTTTTGAAATCTTTGTAAATTAGAGAGTATCGATTCTGCTGTTGCGGACTTATCTAATGTTACCTCACTTGCCTGAATTTTTTTTTAATCAATTCGCATTCAGTCTTCTTTGAGAGCCAAGCAAGGTATGATTCGCACTGATAAGAGAATAGACGGGAAGAGAATGAGAAATGCTAAAACAAGTTCATGTGAAGCCTTTTATTCAATTTGTTACTAATTATGTCAAAATCAAATCTTAGCATAAGTATGAATATAAAATATTTTTTTTTTAATCTTTACAAATTATAATATACTTCCCAACTTAAACACATGGTAAAGTTAGTAATACATTTACATATTATAAAAATAATAATCATTCAAATGCTACATATTTCGGGGATTCAAAAATTCCACATAATGATATAAAAACATTGGCAATGACTAAAAATAAGATATAATAATACTATATATATATATATAATAAATAATATATACTATGATATATATATAATATATATATATATTAATATATATATATATGTATATAGTAATAATATATATATATATATATATATATATATATATATATTATATATTATATATATTATTTAATATATATATATATATAATATATATAAATATATATATATATAATATAGGCATATAACTAATCGCGAAATATATATTTTATTTCTGATATATATATATATTTTTAATAGTATATCTTTATTTTATATTATTTTATTTTTCTCTATAGTAGAGTATTTCGGACCGTATAATATAATATATAAATATTATATTAAATATATATATATCATATATATATATATATATATATAGATAGATATAATAAAATTATATATATATATAAAATGACAATGACATCTCAAATATAAGCATATGATTTGTCGAATCTAATCACCACATACAAAAATGGGAACGTAAACGATTACAAAAATAAAATGTATATAAAAAAAATTCAAAATATTATACAATGAAATGGGATATTCAAATAAAGCATATTTGAATTATACCGCATATTTAATCAAGTAAAGATACATTTTGATTGACCGAAAATGCAAATGTTAATTATAAAACATAGAGATATAGCAACAAGCTGTAAGAGAATTCCTTGACATGAGTGTGGATTTTGCATGGGTCAAGAAGATTAAGTCATACGTTAATATTCTGAATCCATATAGGCAAAAATTGCGCAGTCTTCATTGTGAATAAAAGTTTGATACTTGAATACGACAAACAGTAATGGAGATCTTGGAAAAGAACTTGTGATGCGCGAATCTGGTTTGGTATAGGATTTAAGGTTCTATAGTCACTACAATTGCGTCACTGCCTGGCAGTAAATTGAAAACCGAATAAGTGTGATACCAGGGATGGAAAGTAGGGATGCAATTTAGCTATTTTGGCCAATTGTAAATTCTCATTTCCTGAGCATTCTTCAGAATATATTATAATATATATTATATATATATATATATATATATATATTATATATTTATATATAATATTTATATAATATATATATATATATTATTCTTAACATATATATATATATATATATATATATATTACTATATATATATATATATATAATATATTATATATTATATTTATATATAATATATATTATATTATATTATATATTATATATTTGCGATAAACATAAGAGTCTTTCTGCACCTCAAATCGATATTTTACTTAGAAATATCGAAATGTCGAGGAAACCACTTGGGAATAATCGAGATGGTGACGTGCTTGTAATTTCTTATTAGCCATTTATTGAACGCTCAATATATAACATATATAATATATATATACTAATATATATATATATATTATATATTGATATATATATATATATATATATATATTTCAATATAAGAACCCAATTAAATTTTTAGATCTCCTCAACCGTGTGGTCGACATATTTTGTCTTCCTTTTTTTGTGAACAATATGAATTTAGAAGATTTATCGTGGAAAATGAAAAATGTGAAAAATGGACTTTTTTAACAAGGGGGGTTTTTTAAAAGGCCATTATTGCCCAACATTTTCGCCAAATAATAGATATAAAGTTGTTAAAACGTAAGAAAGAATGTGAAAACGAAAAGTTTCCGGGTGCACCAGTAACCTATCTAAAGATGATGATTGAACCATTCCGGAAAGCTATATCAAGAAATTCCATTAATTCGTGAGTTGATTATTTATTAAAACTTAAATATTATTAATTTTTAATTAAGATAAACATATCATAGTTAAGTCCTAGGTTCACCGCAACCAAAATGCGTTCATTATTAAGGTATAGCTCTACGGAAACGACGATGCGTTTGGAAAATAGGTGTACTGTACGGCTATTTAATCTAGATTATGATAATTGTTAGGTACACTACGTCTAGCTTTCGCCTACCACAATCCATCTTAGTTAGGTTTAGGCTCTACGGCAACGACGATCTTCTAATAGAGTCGTACTGTCGGCTTTTTAAAGTCTTAAGTTATGTTAAAGTTTTAGTTAGTACAACATATTATATATATATATATAATATATATTTATATATAATAGTTATATATATATACCATTATAGTATATTATATAGATATATCGATAAATCTCGATTATCAGATATATATTCAATGTATCGAATTGGAAGGGTCATAAAAACATTTTACCATTATATTATTATATATATATATTTATATATTATATATATATATAATTAATATATATATATATATATATTTATATATATAATATATATATATAATATATTAGAATATACTGTATATATTATATATTATTAATATATAATAATAATTATTATATTATATATATATAGTATATATATATATATTATAATATATATATTATATATATATATATAATATATATATAAGAATATACTGAGTATATATATATATATATATATATATATAGTAATATATATATAATATATATATATCTATTCTCGATATCGATCATATATATCCCATTTGTCATGACCGTGATGTGTCAAGCTGGATTTTACTTCAAAGAAGATATGAAATTTTAATGTGTTCTTTTAGTTCAGCAAATTCTATATATAATGCACTTTTCCCAGATTAAAAATATATTATATATATATATATATTTAGTTAGATATATATAATATAATACTATATATATATATAATTATATATATATATATATTATATATATATATTATATATATAATATTATATAATATATATATATATATATAATATATATATTAATATAATAATATAATATATATATATATAATAATATATGTATATATATACTATATTATTATATATATATATATTATATTATATATATATATATATATATTATATATATAAAATATTAATATATATATATAATATATATAATATATTATATATATATATATTTACATATATACATATATAATATATATATATATTATAGTATATATACATATATATATATATATATATATTCTATCAATTATATATATATTATATATATATATATATATATTATATGGAATGAAGTAGCGCCACCTGACACGATGAATCCACTCCAAATTGGGCATAATCAATTGAATGTAAGGTTTGGCTGACATCCGTTGGCACTGCGCTGCCTTCTGGTTCATCCTTTTCTCGATTTACCTCCTCATAGTGTATTTCTAGTGTACTCTTGACTTCATTGGAGTAATCTGACTCCCACAATGCTACTCCTTCTTCACATGTTGCACACTATTAATAATCCCATATTTTTTCATTACTTTTTAAAAGTGAATAAAAATGGTGAAGCGTAAATCTGTCCCGGATATGCTTGGATGAACGGCATCCAAATAATCCCCCTCGCCATTCCTTCCACCATCACAACTTTGGTGTTGGAGGACTCCGAAGATATGGTTTGTGATGCCAGGACGTGTACTGTCACGTCTTTTATCATTAATTTTTGTAACATTCGCGATCAAAATTTTAAATTTCACTATGTTGAAGACCACTCTCGCTTCATCTAAACCTCACTTTTATTCTTAAACAATACTTAGGTGTTTGAACCCTCCGACAGCAACCCTGCTCTACCCATCCAACTGTCTTTATCTTTAATTTTCAATCAAAGGCGGTTGCTGTGAATATGTTTGCAATGACGTTTGTTCTAGTGTTTCTACTTTCAAGCCTTCTGAATTCCTTACCTTGAGGCTCAAGCTCTCTTACCAATCCAGTACTAAATTCATTCTTTCTGTTTATTTATCTCTGATTTCGACTAACTATTCTAAAATTCTTCGGCTCTCTAAACTCCAAAGTGGTGCACATTCTCTCTTCTTCTCCTTTCTATGAAATCATAATTTTGGTTGATTTCAATGACTTTCCTCATGCACTCAAAACGCAGCCGGTGAACTTGCCTTCAATTACTCTATCCAGAATGACCTTGATCAGATGATACAGCTTCCAAGCCGTATCCCTGAATCCAGCAATTTTGATATGTAGAATCCAGAAAGGAATCCAGCATTTTTGAACTTTTCTTAACGTTAAGTAATTTTCCTTACATTTAAATCGTTCCACCTCTGAGTATCTCAGATCACCTTCTTATCTTTGTTTACTGTTTTATCTCTTCAAAGATTCCACAAGAAAGACTTCACCTACGCAAAGAAACGTTTTACGGCCTTCGGTGTTGCAAACTGGTAGAACTTACGGTCCCATTTCTTTGATCTCCTATGAATAATTATTGTTTTAAGTGGAGGGATCCCTCAGAGTGACGGAGCGCATAACTATGGTGATTTTCTCTAGCATGAAAGACTACATTCCATATTCTTTCCTTTATATTAAAGCTAACAAACCCTGATTCAACTCTGATTGTTATCTTGCTCTCGCAGTTTCTGAGGACAGGGTCCACAGGGAAGATGTCTTCAGTAACTACCTTCCTCTTCAAACTCCAGAAACTCATACAACCTACATTTCCTCCTGGAATCTTATAAAATATATTCTTCGTGGCACTAAAAACCTTTTTTCATAGAAAATGCAATAATCTTACTGGCTCCTCCTATTCACGTCTTCTCTGGAATTTTTCAAAGGATGCCAACTATAACTTCACTTCTTTCTCTTTCGTTCCTATAGTATCTTTCAACGGCACAACTGCTAAAGCTGTATTATTCGCTCAAACGTAATTACACCTTAAACCATTCCAGTGCTATTCCTCCTTCTCCAACCCTTCCAACTTATTTATGCCTTGCATTGCAAATTCTTCTAAATATGTTATTTTTGCTTCCTGTCTGGGCTTAACACTACGAAGGAGTATGGTCTTGATGGTATTCCTCCTGTGGTTCTCAGAATTTGTTCTTCTGAGCTTGTACCCTGACTTGGTAAACTATTTCTTCTTTGCATTTCCACTTCGACCTTCCTTTCCTACCGGAAAGGTAACCTCATCAAGCCTGTGCCACAAAAGTTAGACCTCTCTC
>JABUQX010049291.1:92500-107500 GCA_015478945.1 Trachelipus rathkii | reverse complement strand
TTATTCCTCCCAGCTTTTCCTCTCTCCTACTTCCCAACCATTTCACATAAGCATCCTTTTTCCTTTTCACCACCTCCTTCACCTCCTCATTCCACGCATTCACTCCCTTTCCTTCTGCTTGCGCCCACCCTTTTTACTCCACATACCCTTCCAGCCTCTTCACATACTGCCTCTTTAAAATCTTCCACTCCCCCTCCACCTCCCCGATTCTTGTCCCTCTCACGTCTCTCCCCACCTATCTCCAATACCTCTCTAAACTCCTCTACACACTATCTCTCCAATTTTTCCAACCTTTAATCCACTTCTACTCTCCTCATTTCTCCCTATCCCTAACCATCACCTCTCCTCCCACCCTTATCCTAGCACCCACCAAATAGTGATCCGATACCCCCCTCCCCGCCCCTCTAAATACATTTACATCTAGCAATCTGCCCCTATCCTTTTTCCCATTTAACACACACATAATCCAGTACGCCCTCCCCTCCCGTTATCTCACTCCTCCATGTATACTTATGATTCCCGCTTTTTTTGAACCACGTATTCCCCACTATCAATCTTCTTTCAACACACAACTCTAACAGACTTCTCCATTAACATTCCTCTCCCCAACCCCAAATGGTCCTATTATTCTTCCCACCCCCCCCCTTCCCACCCCCTGCAATCAAATCTCCCAATAGACAAATTTTTTCATTTACCCCAAAACTTTCCCAACACTCACTCAACTCACTCCAGAATCTTTCTCTCTCCTCCTCCTCCCTCCATTCACTGGTGCATATGCACATACAAAAATCCACATTTTTCCCCCCAAATTCACTTTCCTCCACTATTATCCTGGAACCACCTGACTACACACCTTACCTTATCCCACACTCTTTCTCATAACATTCCACCCCTTCCCTCGCCCATCACCTCTCTCATTCCACCCTGATATCCACCCCTTGTATTTTTCCAAATCCACCTCCCTCTTCCCTTCAACTTAAGTTCGGTTATCCAGCACATCCAACCTTTTTCTTCAAACATTAACCCAACCCTTCCTCTTCAAATCCTCGTTTACCCCTCACACGTTCATACATCCCCCTAATTACCTCTCCTCCCCATCTTTTCCCTTTCTATATATATATACTCACTCAGGCTGCACGCTTTATGGGATCCCCCGCCTTGGGTACCTCCCAACCCCCAAGACCACCACCGCGCTCCCCAAATCTTACCCCAACATATTATATAGTATATATATATCATATATATTATAATATTATATTTATATATATATATATATATATTATATAATATATATATATACAACCTCCTGTGCAAAACCATTCCAAAATTTAGCAGCTTCTCTTTTTTTTGATGAAAGAATGCTTTCTTATACAAGATGGCATGCTTTCTCTTAATTTTTCTTGTTATGCCCCCTGGTTCCTCCCGTCGTGCTCTAACTATGATAGAATTTTTATTGGTCCTCCGTATTATACAAATAGATGTAAAGATTTTGTAGAATGTATCATGTCCCCTTAGAAATCGCCTTTCTACTGAAAACATTCCTAACTCTTCAGCCTTCCCTCATACTCTTACCAAATCAAACCCAGAAAATCATTCCTCGTTGCTCTACTTTGCACTTTCTCTAGCATTAAGCCTTTCTTTAAATAAGGGCCCAAAACTTGGGCAGAATACTCTATTATGGCCTAACATAGCTATTTATACAGTTTACTTATTACTCTTTGCTCTTGTAAACAACATTGCGTTTATTATGCCAGCATCTTATTAGCTTTATTATTTTGCTTTCCAAACACTGATTAGCTACTTTCAAATTACTGCCTATAATCATTAAACCTATATCTTTTTCTTGGTCCCAGGTTCAAGCTAATCCCCATTCATATCCCAGCCAAAACTTTTATGTTGAGAAAACACCAGGTGAAGAACCTTACATTTTAACTATAAAAATTCATTTGCCACTTAATTTTCCCACCCAAGAAGTTTATCAAGATCAATTTGAATCTTAATACATCCTTCACTTTTCCTAACTGAGTGGCACTTTGGTATCATCTGCAAAACTTAGAAACCTTGCATTTAAGTCCATGGGCTAAATCACTTATATATAGAGGAACAATAGTAACCCCAGTCTGAACCCTGTGGGACACCAACCTCTTCACTATTCCCATGAGATTTATTGCCATTTAGTTGTACTCACTGTTTTCTATTCCACAACTACTCTTTTAATCCAACCAATTTTCTTGAACACACTTGACCTAATTTTTTTTACACTAGTCCTTCTCTCTATAAATACACCATTTCACTCCTACTGGTAAATCTGACCACAATCTTATATCTCTTAATTTCTAAATACTTCTCTCCAACGCTTTTCAATCCTGCCTATGCGTTTTTTTCTGGGCAGCTTTGATCGGTCTGATTGGGGGGCCTTGCGTCGTTCTACGCTAAACTTAATAATTGGAATGACTGCTTTTGACTCTGATGACGCTTCCGGCTTCTGCACTAAGGTGGGAGCTGTATCGTTGACGGGATGAGCAGGTTCATCCCTTCTTCGTCTAAATCTTTCTCTCCTATAAATCCGCGGTTCAATCGTGTTCGTTCTCTGGCCATTCAGGCTAGAGACAGCGCGTACGGGAGTGGAAAAAATTCTCGTTCTCCTATCCACTCTCGCTAATTTTCACTCAGCTAGAAATCGTTGCAGGGATACTCCTTCGACGAGCAAAGCGGGCTTTCACAAAACGAAAGTGCGCTAAAATCCTTGGATCTCCTACTAACAAACTCTTTCTGCGCCTGCTGCAAAACATCTCTAAACAATTTCTGTAAATCTCTTTGGCCCCTCTTATTTATTCGATCGATGGCTCTGTTGGCTAAACTCCAAACTGAAAAGGTCAATATCTTCGGCCTCCTATCTTTCCCCTAACAACCTGGATCTATTTCTTCCTTCATCCCTCCTTCTTTCTCCTTCTCCTCGTCCAGGTGGTCCTAGTCTTTACCTGTGAATTACATTTGATCGGTACACGGCTTCCTGAGATCTATGAACGGTTAGGAAGGCGGGTGGCCCGGATGGCAATTCCTCCCCTAGTTTTGAGGAAGGGCTTACGTGCTGACCCCGCCCCTCGTTCAACTATATTCTCTATGTCTCAATATTAGCTCAATACTAATACTATACGGCTCCGCCCCTCGTTCACACTATAATTCTCTATGTCTCAATACTAGCTCAAATACTAATACTAATACTACTAGCTCCACCAATACTAATTTCTTCCATTTCTGTGTTCCCTTGCTGAATTTAATCTCAGTTACTTAAGCCTGCGTCTGTTCTCATCTCGCGTAATTTGCGCTAGCGGATTAAACTTGGTTTGCAACACGCCCTCCCTGAATAGGGGCTCTGCCCGTGAGTGGGTTGGTGACAACATAAAAAAAAAAAATGTACCACTCCACCTATACCACTTGAGTAACTTCTTCATCAGCCTTATGTGGGAACCTATCAAAAGTTATATATATATATATATATATATATATATATATATATATATATAATTATATATATAATATATAATATATAATATATATATATAATATATATATATATAATATTATATATCTATAGAGAGAGAGAGAGAGAGAGAGAGCGGCCGAAATAGTTTTTTTTAAAATTAGAATTGGAAAGGAATAAAAATAAAAAAAAAAAACAGCAAAAAAATCAAATTCATATTAAATTTCAATAATAATAATAATAATAATAATAATAATAATAATATAATAATAAAATATAATAATATAATAATAATAATAATAATAATAATAATAATAAATAATAATAATATAATAATAATACATATATTTAGGTTATTTTTCAAAGTAGTTCCCATTAAAATAACAATTTTCTTTACTAAAATAGATTTTTTGCCAAATATTTTAAAGGTTGTTTTAAAAATATTTCGTACTTTATAAAATAAATTATTTCTAAAGTAGGAACTTTTAATTGACTTATTTTCTGTAAAAAGAGTGAAATTTTTATTATTTCACTGTAATAATAATAATATTTTTCAATTTATAATCTTCTTTAATAATGCTACTTTCGAGAAAGTCCGAAGTTTAAACGAAATTTTAAAGTACTTAGCTTTAATATGAGAAACAAATTCGCTCAAATAGTTCTTAAGGCGACAAATTAAAGAATGAGCTCACCATGTTATATCACTATAACATTTTTGGGGCCCCGCCAATTTTGATTGGTGAACATTATATATTAATACTGATAATGTGCTCGCAATTGATCCGACAAATTTACAGATTAACTGGGCATGTTATATTAATATTAATTCATTGTAATTGATCCGCTTTTTCAAGCGCATATATATATATATATATATATATATATTAATATATATATTTAATATATATTATATATCTATATATAATATATATAATATAATATATTATATATATATATATATATATATATATATATATATATATATATATGAAAATGAAAATTACTTGAATAGAAAATTTGAAAAAAATTGTTTTATTTTTTATCTCATCTGGTCAGTCATCGGCGCATCAATAGATGACTGGACGCTCGCCACTGATATATATACTATACTATATATATATAATATATATATATATATATAATATATATATATATATATATATAATATATATTATATATATATATATATATATAATCTTTGGATTGGGGTAAATAATCTTTTAAAAGAATTTTTTACCCTTAATGGTACTAAGATGCATTTGGGTTGGAACGGATCCTTTTGTATTGCCTGTAGAGTTTTTTTCTTCTCTTGGTACCACCAAGGGGTTGCCGACCGCCTGCCTGCGGAAGATTGCGGAATGCAAGCATCCACTGCTGAAAGGCATGATCAATGGTCGGTAACCGCTTATTGAAAGGATAAAGTGGGATAGCTGTGGCCTGATAAAATGGAGCTCACTCCGCTCGGTCATATTGCCATCTGGATTTAGATTTTAGCAATTGGCTTGGTACAAGCTAGAAATCTGTGGTGTATTTTCACAGGGAATGTGAAATAATTCTCCGCAGACTGGGGATATGTCATCCGGTCTGCTACAATTTTTTCCGGGATGACCAAGCCGTTGACATTAAAAGCAATGTCTGGGTAGAGAGATAAACGTGCAAACACTTTAATTTGTTAACCCTATTATCACCTTTGAAAGTGGATGAGGGGTATTAAAGGTCACAGTAAACGAGAATTTGGGGTGCCAGGTAAGTCCCGACGAGGGGAAAATCTATAAATGTTTGTAACGGAAAATCTTTTCTGTTTTAGATTTCTTAAAATGACACAGTATATTCGTCGTTCTGCTCAAAAGAATAAATAGTGCCTTTAAATGTGTTTTTTATTTCATAAGGAGTAGATATAAGAGGAATGTTTCCAAGAAACGTTAAGGAAAAATTTTAGTTCCATTCTGTATGATACGTACGACGTAATGCGGCGGTATATAAATGTTCCAGCTTAAAAGAAAACTAAATTAAATTAATGTTTAAACGAAAATGAAATACAATGTATGATGATGCACTAGGTTTTGGTAATGCGTATATGTGCTTATTTGCTTTGTTTTTCATTGGGATATGTGCACTGATTATTTTAAGTAAATACTAGAGGTTCAAAAATGGTATAAAATTTTATTAAAGTTCCCATAATACATAGGAATTTTGTTCTTGTTTACATTTATCCGTAGATTAGTAGGATTAATCGGTTAGGTTATTCTAATTCTGTTATGAAATTTTAAGTTTCGTTAGATATTACTATTAGCTGCTGTTGAAATGGTAGAAAAAGTGGATTTAGGTTAAGCTTTGTTATGTAATGTTAGGTTAGGTATCCTTGTTAGGTAGAGATATTTGATAATGTTAATATTTATTTGTAACTCGGTAGGATAGGTCAGCTAGGTTATATTAGCTTTGCTAGAAGAAGTTTTATTAGATATTTTTATGTTGGCTGCTGATAGGTTTGAAAAAGTGAGATTAGGGTAAGACTTCCTTGGTAATGTTAGGTTAAGTAACTTGGTTTCTTTGTAAGGTTATAAACTTTTATGTTAGCATTTACTAATAATTCAAAATGTCAGATATGTCAGGTTATGCTCACTTTTTTTCAGGTTGTGATGTTGTAAGATACACATGTTAAGTTTCTCTGTTAGGGTAAGTTATGTTAACGGTATTGATAAGATTAGAACTTAATAAAATATTATTTACTATTTCCAATTTAAGTATGTCAGAGTAAACATGTTAAGTTGTTTTGTTATGTTAGATTAGGTTAGGTTAGATTAGCAGTAATTGATAATTTGAAAAATAAGAAAAATTAAAAGTTGTTCCTAGTTAGGTGTGCATGTTAAGTTATTTTGCAAAGTTAGGGTTTGTATTGTTGCCTGATTTTGTAAAATTGTGTTTACTGCATGTGAGTCTGTAATACAAAATGACTATGCATATTTGATCAATTGATTGTGGACTGGTGGATGGATGTGATGGGGGGGTTTCGTTACAGATTTACTTATTAACTGCTTTAGGGTTAATAAATTTAATATTTTCTACATTATGAACATAATAAAAATAAAGTTAAAGAGTAACATAAATTTTAGTAATAAAACAGAAATTTTTATTAAAAATTTAAACTTTAAAAACATATTTGTTAGTTAATCTTGAAAACGGTCTAAAATTATTAAAGTCACAGTTTGAAAAGAAATATATTGCAAATATAAATGTTTCATAAAAGAAAATTAAATTATGTTGACGTTTAAGCGAAAACGAAATACAGTGTATGTATAACGTCATAGAAATGTCGTCATGTTTATATTTCACTAGGATATGGTGTTGTGTACATGTGCTTGTTTGTTATGCTCTCACAGGGATACGTGTACTACTTATGTTTGTTAAATATTAGGGATTACTATTGTTATTTTAACATCTAATAATATGCTTAGAAGGGTTTGCTGTGTCAGCTGAATTTGGAAAAGATAGCAACTTTGAATAAAAATGAAAACGTTTCTTTTGTTCAAAGTAATATAATTTAATCTCTCTGACACGTTATCGTCTAGATGTTTCTCTGATGGTCTGTAAGGATACTTCATCCTCTTCAGTTCAAGATGGATAGAAAGATGTAAATTTCAAATACATGATATTTTTGTCTTTAACTGGAGGATAGTGATGTTCGCTTGAAAACGTGTCATGATGAATTATTATATGACGAAATCAATCATTAAGATGTTACCGTAAATGCTTGTGTTACTGCTTTACTGCTTTACTAAAAATTACCAATATATTTTTTTAAATAATAATTTTCATATAGCATAAAAGAAAATATACGTAAATACAAAAGTTAACGTCTGTAAAAATGAAAACATACGATAAATAAATAAAGTGTAGGAAAAGAAATTCGAATGTAAATGTTACAGCTTAAAAGAAAAATATATTTAAGAAAATAATATAAAAATAAAAATATATAAAAATATAAATGTTACAGATTCAAATAAAATATATAACAATATAAAAGTTAACACTCAAAGGTTTGAAAACGGGAGACAATGCATTGCAGGCAGTCTTCAAAACAACATATTAATCAACAGCTTAAACTCGGAAGCTCGATTCAGTTAAAATAGATCACAAACGCAATATCCTTCCACTAATTATGGAATCCTCTCTCTCCTCTCTCTCTCTCTCATTCTGCTCTCTCTTCCATCATCTCATTCTCTCTCTCTCTCTCTCTCTCTCTTCTCCTCTCTCTCTTTCTCTCCTCTCTCTCTTCCTCTCTCTCTCTCTTCTCTCTCCTCTCTCTCCTCCTCTCGTCTCTCTTCTCTCCGCAATATCGGAGGTACTTTAAGGACACTTCCGCGGCATCACATTCCTTGCCTAACAATCAATATTCATTCTACAACTAAACCTGAAAATAAATTTGAATCTCAGATTTAGCATGGGAAGGACACAAGAATAGGGAGGGCATTACGAAGATCCCTATTCACTCCAACTATTTGTTCTAGTACAGTAATTTAATATTAAATCAGTATATTACATTCCATATGTTCCCAGAGAACAGCAGCTGTCAATTGCTTTCCAACAAGCTCCGTAGAGCGAGCATAAGGAAGCCTTTCATGACCATCACCTTGTACGATTCATTCTGCCTTCATGCCTCTCTTTCCCAAGACAAATTCGGACTTTTTCCTTGATATTTAGAACAATTGTTCTGTAAATGTTCCAACTTTCGCCGTTGTTACGTACACTGCAGCTCTCTGCGCACTATCAATCCTTCAACTATCTGATTATATTCTTAAATTTAAACACCTTTTCCACAGAACGTCAATACTTACTACTAGCACATAGCGACTTTATACATCCATACCCGTACCTACATAGTACACAATACTCAACTAACATCAATATATTATATATATTATATAATATATATATATATATATATATATAATAATATTAATAAATATATACTATATATTATATACTAACAGGGTGATTCAAACCTCTGCCGACAAATGAGGGCTGAAAAGAGCACGATAAGGGCAACATTTACTTGTTAAATAACGCTATGTTGTATGACGACTTCGTTCTCAAAATTCACGACGATTGAAGTACACGTCCTTTATGTTGTGGAAACGATGAGACGCTATGAAAAAAAGAAAAGATTAAAAAACAAGGAGAAAGACAAAAATTTAATGTGTTCATGTGCGGTGCGTACATGTCTGTACGCTTCGGAAGCACGTGGCAATACCTTTACCTTGCCAAATTCATCGTTGATTCAGTACAGTGTTGGCATCGATTACGAATGGATCCTACACTCTTCCCGAGATAACCGACATGATAATGTGTTACGTGCGGCGAACGGAAATGAAGAGCGCACCTCATGTACCAGGAATGGTTTCACACAGAAATCACCCCACCACACAATGTTTGCTCGCCTTCATCATAAGCGCCTACGAGATAATGGGAACCTTCGTCCCCGGTGCATTGGGAAGACTGCGTAATACAAAGACTCCTGCGTTTGAAGAAAGGTGCTTGAGAGAGTCGCCAACGACCCGTCGACTAGCACACCGCTCCATTGCCATCGCCATGGGTTCAAAGAGCAAACGCCTTCATGCACACCACTACAGAAATCAAGGACTTGGGCCCAAACGACTTGCCCCCGTTGCCGATTTGCCCGGTGGTTTCTGCAACGGGCATCGATAATTTCTCCTTTCCTACAATGACTGTTTACCATGAGGCGATGCTTCACCACGAGATTGGCCCATCTACCCTCTTCACACAGCAAGTAAGCCATAACAGGCTACACCACTACACCTTCATTGGAGCACCTCTGAGGAGACCCAATCCGCCACAGCAACTGTTCACTCATCGAGCTTCACCAGGCGACAATTTATCTCGTAACCCACAATCGCGGCGCGCTCGGACATTCTTAGAATTATCTGCCTGACGCCAACCTGTATCCTTCACCAATCGTTGGAGTGGACCGGCTGACGCACAGTGCATACACTCCAGAACGCACGCCTACACCGACAGGCTCAGGACGACAATACCCTTTGCGACCGCAGAGGACTTGTGGCGTTCCAACATGATGAACGCTTCCAGACGCACTTCAGCCACCAAGTACGGCGACATCTTGCGATCCCTCCTGACAACTGACAAAGGATAATGGGAGAGGACAGGCACTGATTGCGTGCCCTCAAGAACCGACCCGACCTCACGACCCCCTAGCATTCATTTTCTTGGTGCCATGGAAGAAGTAGTGTGTTATCCATTAACCAAGCCACACGACAAGAGAGGAAAAGCCTATACTCAGCGTAATACTTTCACTACTTTGATCTAAATCCAGACCGAGCCAGTGAACCGCGGAGCATGTTCGGTAGGTCCCCAACCAGCACACACTGAGCCAGGCGATGTAACGGAAACTTAATCACGGTAAACACGGTCAGGATATACTTCTCGCAACACCACCGTGTAACTTTCTATCTAATAAATTTATTTCATAAACAACTACCATTGTTGGTTGTTCTTTACAACCATCCGCGTCAAACACATCATAACGGTGTCTTATACACAAATATCCTATTGTTACACTCTAGTCAACCCTCGGAGTAACCCACCCAGCATGTATTCACAGCACCCATATCATAACATCTCAGCAATACACCAAAATCTCTCGGTTACGAACGATTCAACGTGCGCGTCCAAACAGAGCCATCCACATGCGTACCTTTAAACATGCCCCAATATACTTTGCAAAGACGAAGTCGCAATAACATACCTGCTTAAACCTTACTTTACAATAAATGTCCTTATCGTTTTCCTTCTCATCCAGCCCATTCCAGTTTGTCCAGAAGGTATTGAATCACCTGTATATATATATATAATAGTATATATACTATATTATAATATATATACTATTATATATATATATATATATATATATATATATATATATACTATAATATATATTATATATATAATATATCCGTATGGTGTACACCCTATCACTCAATTGACAATACGAAAAGTGCGAGCGACCCTAGCACGCTTCAACAAATTACATCATCTTCCTATTCCTTCTCTTTCCTCTTCAATTTACTTCACTCTCTCTCTCTCTCTCCTTCTCTCTCTCTCATCTCTCTCTTCTCTCCTCCTACTCTCTCTCTTCTTACTCTTCTCTCTCTTCAGTCGGCCATATTAAACATTACTTATACCTAAGGATTGGTGAAAGCACCGAAGTGATTGCATGCACCCTACTAACTAATAAATCTTACATTGCGCAAGTATCAGTTCGGCACACTCCCCTGCACCACCGTAGCCATAAAACAGTATAACACCAAAATATATGATAGAAATTCCTAATACATTCAGTTTCCTGTACTGTAGCAAAACACTATAACCTTCACTTAACAAATCTTCTGTTAAAGCAGGTAATTTTTCTTAAATTTCCCTCTGTCTGGAAAAGACCAGTGTGCAAATAACGAATATCCATCAAGATTAGGATATCCCAAAGTCAAGGATTATCAGTTCAAAGAGCCGGACAGCCCCAATACAAAGCGCTTCGAAGGTCAACTCAATTTCCAGATCTATTCAATGTGCTTACATCAATTACAACAGCGTTACAGCACACCGGCTCCTGCACCTGGGCTCAAAAATCAACGTCTCGCGTTATAAACGCACTGATTATGTCCAATATCTTCTGTCATGATCATACTCCCTATATTAAATTCTCATGTAAAAAAATTAACTTACGACTCACAATTAAATAGCTCTCACTGTAGAAACTATAGTCACAAAAACACTAGTCGCACTATATTTTTTCAGATGGCACTTTTCTCTCAGAATTCAAACTTTGGTTATGAGACCCTACCTAGTCTTGGCCCTTGGGTAGTGAAGAAGTCACTGTGACCCATAGGCTAAAAGGTTTGGAGACCCCCTGATCTACAATAACGAAATCGTTTAAGTTTAAGAAACGTCGGAAAAAGTGTTCGAGTCTTCTCAGTTTCTGTGTTTCAAGAAATGAACATTGCTTTCTCTTTGCTTTCTCTTTGCTATAAGAAACTTTATCAGTGAAAGGGAGAGATTACGTTTCAAAATGACTCCTGCGAGCAATCTTATAAGAATTTGTGACTGAAGAATTTGTAAGAGCATTCTTTGTTGTTATAGAAACAGTTTTATGAGGGTGATGCAATCATTTGATAGCCAAGAGAGAGAATGAATGGTTTAAGATTACGCAAATTGAAAAGGTAAAATAATCTGGATTTGATATTTCAAAGAATGGATATACTGTAAGTAAGTTGATATGTTGATTAGGTGGATATGTTGATTATGAGGATTTCATTCAGATACATACGCAATTAAATGATACTAAAAATAATGGCTTAACAAAACTTCCTGTAGTGATTAATATCCGTATGATTTCTGCCCAAAGAGACAATCACCAGAAATAACTAAACATCCCAAAAATAAGTGAATGTTTTCGACACGGGCAGAGAGAAGACGAAGAGGAGAGACGCAACGAGAGACAGAGATCTCGAGGAGAACAAAGATGGAGCGCAGAAAGACCGATAACGGATGAGCAGCCCTGTTGAGAGAAGAAGGAAGAGCAGAGACAGAGAACGACTAATGCGCAGTACAACGAGAGCAAGATGTAGACGGCAGCGTAGGACGAGAGCAAGACTAGAGATGAACAGAGACGAAGAGCCGAGAGCATCCAACCAGACAGGAGAAGGGACAAGGCATTGAGAGCAGCGAGAGGAAAGACGGATGCAGAAGAGACCCGAGAGACAGGATGCGACGAGAACACCCCCGACACAAGACTCAGATCCACTGAAAAATCCCTAACTATGATACAATATAGAAATAAACTATGTTTCAGGACAGCCTAGAATTACGACGCACCAATTTAAGGTGCGGTTGAATTAAAAAAACACTCGCTAAACCTCAAGAGATCAGCTTAGCGCATATTTACGCAAGTAACCTATAATTTATAAGTTTGAAAAGTATTTTGCGAATGGGCAAGAATTGACAAAAATAACTTAAGGTTAGATTGACAAAAACCCGATGAGAGATTGAAAAAAAATGAAAGGCAATCAAAGTGCCAGTTACTTTGATCATATATTAATGACTCCTTATTATAAGAATGAGGCTTATCACACTGTGTATACCAGTTTATTGGTTATTGGATATATAGTGTTTTGGTTTCCTTTCACCTGTGTGATAGCCTTAACCCCTTTGTACACAAATGACTGGAATAGTAAAACCACTCCTTTTGGGACCATTAAACGCGTTCCAGAATTTCATTTGGACTCGTCTGCTTTATTTACAAGAATGTCAACAAAAGACGCTACAAAGAATGCAACGGATATTTTTAATTCCACTACAAATAGCACAGATTTCAGTAACATTATTCCAGAGATGCTAAATACGCCTGCCAGAGAAACGGCATTTGTTTGGATGAGGTACCTCTTCGATGTTATGGTTCCTCTTCTGATGATGGTTATTATTAAAGAAATAAGATATAAATGTAAGGCACTAATTTTTGTATGTAGGCCTAATACTGTAGATTCTTCATCAAAAATTTTATCTCCGCCATATTTAAATGCGTCTTTTAGAAATGGCGGCGTCAAAGACAAGAAACAAAAGAGTGAAAACATGGTTAATTTTCGCACTCCAGTTTTGTTTGCTACATCTGATGGACTCTATATTAGAACCGTCGATGATGCTCTTCAAGAATCGAATGGTTCTAAGAATATTTTAATCTTCAGCAAAAGTTCTCAGGTGGAACCTCATTTTAATTATGGTTTATGTGATGTGACATTAGGTGGAGAAGATTTTTCTGAGTTAGAAGCAAATTTTCAGGGTCCTGAATTTAATAACGAGGCTGAAAGAGACCATATTGGTATCGATCCTATAGTTGAAGGTGCTAATCGAACTGCTATTGGTAAGCGTTTGCAAAATAGTTTCTCAGATGAGCCAAGAACACCTCAGCTGCCAACAGAAAAGAGACCTCCGACTCCTCCAAAACCAAAATCGCCAGAGGAAAAGATAAATGAAAAAAAAGAAGATATTGAAATGGTAGATTTAGAAAACCCGGCCAAAAAGAATGGCAAAGTCGTAAGATTCAATATAGATCTGAATCAAGAGATTGCTTCCCCCAAAGTTAATGACGTTGAGTCAGTTCTTGAATCATCTATTGGAAGTAACGCTTCTAACGATTCCGGTAACGTTGCAGATATTGAAGAAAGCTATCCAGTTCCTAGTAAACCACGAAAACTACCTCTATCTAAAGGCAAAAAGAAATCTTCTCTACCCATCAAGAAAATCAAACCAAAGTCAAACTACATTCATACTATAAGACCAACACCAAAAATTCCAGTGAAGAGACTTAGACGTCCACACGTTTCAAGAGCAAAACCAACAAGGAAAATTACTCCTCCAGCTAAAAAAACCAACAACAAAGACTACAAACGTCGTTTGAAGAACATCAAGAGCAGATACATGGACTATGCCAGCAGTTCTAATAAAGATGATTAAATGGCAAACAAGACATTATAAATAATGATGACCAAATAATGGTGTAAACCAAACAAAATCTTTGCGCGCACTTTTTTTTTTAAACTCGGTGATTACACCTCATAAGAGGAGCCAAATTACGTTACACACTCTCTATGTTTATGTGGATATATGTATGTATGTATTAATAAGAATTTATGTTTGTATACATGTATTCAAACTTAAATCTTGAAATGTATAAATTAATGTAATTTATTATTATTATTATTATTATTATTATTATTATTATTATTATTATTATTATTATTATTATTATTATTTTCACAATATTATTTTTATTATTACATATTTTATTATTATTAATTGTTTATTACTATTATTATTATTATTATTACATTATTATTTATTAGTATAGTAGTAGTAGTAGTAGTAGTAGTAGTAGTAGCAGAATGTCAGAAAAATGGTGGTCCAACTAAGGGCCCTTGAAATGTTGCCCTCGAGCAATTATGCATTAATGAGACATGCTAAGTAAATAATCATGTAGATAATTGATGGAAACTGATAATGAAAACTGACCCCAGATATCTCATAAGGATAGGAACTTACTAAATCAAATTATTAGTTTTTATCTTCTTTCTCTGCTGGGTATATATATATATATATATATATATATATATATATATATATATATATATATATATATATATATATATATATATATGTTTTTCTATAGCATATATTTTTGAGTGAGGGAGCCCATATATATATATATGAAATTGTCTCTTTGTAACTGTAGATTATCATATAATTTTAAGATGTGGAATTAAGTGTATTCTTTCTTCTGTTCGTCGAAAGAGGTGGCTGGGGAAAGAAAGATATATATATATATATATATATATATATATATATATATATATAGGAGAAAAAGAGAGAAGAGGTCTTATTCATGAGAGAGAGAGAGAGAGAGAGAAAGAGAATATATATTTAGTGCTAACGAG
>JABUQX010049291.1:75000-85000 GCA_015478945.1 Trachelipus rathkii | reverse complement strand
GAGGGGGAAGAGCCCTGGAACTGGAGGAGAGGAAAGATGACCATGAACTGAAATGAAATGGAGAGAGTGGCCAAATGGTGGAAAGGAGACGGAAGGAAATGGAATAACCCTGAAGGAATGGAAAGAGGAAGAGAGGTTGGAAGGAAAGGACAATATGGAGACTGGAAGGAAGGAAACAACAGGGTTCCAATATTATATGAAACCTTAACAGAAAATGATAGAATGAATAGAAGGGCAGATGTGGCATTTATAGACCTGGAAAAAAGCTTTTGACAGAGTAAACAGAGAAAAGCTATGGAAAATCATGGAAGGAAGAGCCGGAATGTGGGATACCGCAGAAACTTATAAGAGCAATAAAAAAGCACATATCAAGGGTCCAGAAATATGATAAGCAGATCAAAGAAGAGAGATGGTTTGAGGTAAATAAGGAGGGAGATGCAGGGTAGTGCCTGACAATTCTCTATGGACGAATTGAAAGAAGAATAATGAGGAGCCATTTAGTAGATGATGTGGCATATAATAAATAAAGAGGGGATTAGACCTGCAGGATGTGGATAGATAGGATGGAATGGAATGAAATAAGAAGAGAAGGAAAACAGCCAGAGAAAGAGAAGAAACAAATATAATACCGGAAGGAAATGAATTGGTGTCAGGTGGATAAATTCTAAGTATCTGGGTGTGATATTGAAGCTGAAGGTGGAAATGGAGGAAGAGCTAAATGAGAGAATGAAGAAGTTTGCAAAAAACGTGGGAGCCCTATACCCGATACTGAGAGAAAAATCAATACCAATAGAGATTAAAATGATAATATATATAGGTCAATGCTGAGACCTTAGCTGACATATGGCTGGCTCCGAATGTTGGGCACTGACTACGGTGCAGAAGAGGAGATTGGAGGCGGCTGATATGAGGGTTTTGAGAGTGATCAGAGGAGTGACATTGAGAGATAGAAGAAGAAGTGATACAATAAGACGAGAGTTAAAGATCGAATCAATAAATGAACAGGTCCAACGAAATCAGCTGAGATGGTACGGACATGTTAAGAGGATGGGTGTGGAGGAAGGTCCGAGAAGAATGATGGATTGGACACCAGCAGAAAGAAGACCGGTGGGCAGACCGAGAAGAAGATGGATGGACGACGTAGGCGAGGCCATGGGAGCAAGAGGAACGACGATTGAAGAGGTCGAAGAGAGAAGAATATACAACGACAGAAATGCCTGGAGAGAGTGTTCTGTAGAGGCGACACCTGACAGATCCCTTTGGGATCTACCAAAAGCGGAACATAGATATATATAAATATATATATATATAGCAGAAGAGAGAGAGAGAGAGATATATAGTAGCATATATATATATATATATATATATGAGAGAGAGTATATATAGATTATATATGGCTAATCTTATTATAGCCTATTATACATTAAATGGGATCGTAATAACTCAATGATAACAATATAATAATCAAAGAAACAAGAGACCAAAAAATACCTGAAAAGGCTAAAAGACTAGGTCCTCAACGAGCAAAAAATTATAAATGAAAACAAAGAAAGAAAAGAAGATGTAATGAGTGTGGAGTCAGTAGAAATAATCATTGAGGACAATTATAACAAGTATGTGAAGATAATTATTATTGACTGTGAGAGTCAGGGCACTCAAATACAGATGCCTAATGTATATATATATATATATATATATATTATTATAGAGAGATATATATATATATATATATATATATATATATATATATATATATATATATATATATATATATATATATATATATATATATATAAGTAGAGAGAGAGAGAGAGAGAGAGAGAGAGAGACAGAGTAAAGTTGAAAGATTAAAAAAAACTTATGAAGCAGCCTTTAGCATGTGTTTCTTTCTTCTCAATATCTTTCATTTAAATTTTGCATCATTGTTTCTCTTGAATGTCATTTGCGTCCGAGAGAGAAGTAATACAAAGGACTTGTTTGAACTTTTTATCTAAATCTGATCACATTTGCCTTTTGGTACAATAGAATTCTTCTTCTTCTTCTTCTTCTTCTTCTTCTTCTTCTTCTCTTCTCTTTCCTTCTTCTTCTTTTTCTTCTTCTTCCCACGCTGTCGCCGCTGCCGCCGTTGATCCGATCAGATCTCATTTTATTATTATTATTATTATTATTATTATTATTATTATTATTATTATTATTATTATTATTATTATTATTATTATTATTATTATTATTATTATTATTACTTATTTCCATTGAACATATTTCTGACTCAGAATTTAAAATAGAAAATGATACGCTGAAAAATAAGAAATGTAAATTTATTCACTAATAAGTAGTATTTACAAGCTCATTGCCGACAGAATTGCATCTCCCCTTAAAGATTTATTTAACATCTCATTTCACCCTATTATATTCCCTCGCCTTGAAAATCAATCTCAAGTGTAACACCAATTCACAAAAAAGGGTAATTTGCTCTGTTCTTTAATATTATAGTACGATTTTAATTACACATACTATTAATGAAATATTTGATAACTTAATATCAAATCAGATAATTGAATTTCTTAATTCGAATAACCTTCTAAACGATATTTAATTTGGTTTACGAAAGAGTAGATCAACATTCGAAACTTTTGTATGTTTGACAGAAAAATCATATGAAAACATTGAACGTAATGACTCCTCTGTGGTGATTTTATCGGATTTTACCAAAGGTTTTGATTCAATAGACAATGATATTCTTTTGAGCAAACTGTATAGGATTGGTATTGAGGGAAACCCATTTCAGTGGATTAGAGACTATTGAAGAGAAAGACATCAGTCTGTAAAATTGATTGAAAATACATTCAATCACATGTCAAGAAACTAAGGCAGGTTGCTTCAGAGTTCTATCGTCGGGCCGTGACTATTAATTCTATACTCTATAATGATTTATTTAACTCGCCTAACTCATTCCATTTCATTTACAGATGACGTATACTTTCCCAAAAAATCGTAGACGCGTTAATAAGGATAGATTACATTGATAGACTCAAATAAACTTCCATTGAAGATGCAGAAAGGAAAACGTCATATAATATTAGATTCTTTAGGATCAGATATATTCCCCACGCCTTAAAAAATCAATCTGAAGTGTAACACCAATTCACAAAAGGCATCGCTCTAATTTCTTCAATATTATAGTACGATTTTAATTACACATACTATTAATGAAATATTTGATAACTTTATATTAAATCAAATAATTGAATTTCTTAATTCGGATAACCTTCTAAACGATATTTAATTTAGTTTACGAAAGAGTAGATCAACATTCGAAATTTTTGTATGTTTGACAGAAAAATCATATGAAAACATTGAACGTAATGATTCCTCTATGGTGATTTTGTCAGATTTAACCAAAGGTTTTGATTCAGTAGACAATGATATTCTTTTGTGCAAACTGTGTAGGATTGGGACTGAGGGAAACCCATTTCAATGGATTAGAGACTATTGAAGAGAAAGACATCTGTCTGTAAAATTGATTGAAAATACATTCAATCACATGTCAAAAAACTAACACAGGTTGCCTCAAAGTTCTATGGTCGGGCCGTGACTTTTTATTCTATACTCTATAATGATTTATTTAACTCGCCTAACTCATTCCATTTCATTTACAGATGACGTATACTTTCCCAAAAAATCGTAGACGCGTTAATAAGGATAGATTACATTGATAGATTCAAATAAACTTCCATTGAAGATGCAGAATACGTTATTATTATTATTATTATTATTATTATTATTATTATTATTATTATTATTATTATTATTATTATTATTATTATTATTATTATTATTATTATTATTATTATTATTATTATTATTATTATTATTATTATTATTATTATTATTATTACTATTATTAGCAATAAAAGTTATAAAAACTATATAGGAGACGATTTCAGTGTTGACTTAAAAGGAGTTGACTTACAAAAAGCTTCAAATGCTAATATTTCAGAGTAGCAATTGACGAGAAATTAACATTCAAAGAACACATTAAACAGCTAGTAAATAATTGGCGAAACCTATGTATATGCTAGTCATATGGTCAACTCAATCTTCTATAAGTAATAATAAAGAGCTTTTATGCTCTTATACATCCACATTTGCTGTATTGCACCCCAGTCTATGGAAATGCCAGCAAATCAAATATCTGATCGGTAATTATAATGCAAAATCGATTCATTCGACTGCTGAGTGCTTCTTGCCACTCTTATCTTAATATTCTAATCTTTTAAAATTTGCATCTTCATGGGATAATGGAAAATTTTGTCCGCTGGATGGCGTAATTCGTCACCTGGCAATGGCAAAAACTGCCAGCCAACGCCAGCTACCAACGTCACAACAACAACAACACACAACAACAACAACAACAACAACAACAACAACAACAACAACAACAACAACAACAACAACAACAACAACAACAACAACAACAACAACAATCCGCAATCAGATGCGAAAGGAACAAAATCTTTGAAATCACTCCCATATAATAATTAATTCCTCTCTTCTATCGTTTAGAAAAAGCCAAGCATTAAACTCAGCTATAAATCAGCTAAGTCTTATAGTACATTAACGCAAGAAATAAATAATTGAAAGGTACCTCGACATATTTACATACATAACTCAAAAAATCTTTCTAAATCACAATAATAATAATAATAATACATAATAATAATACATAAATAATAATAATACACCACACACACACACATTACACACACACACACACACATTACACACACACACACACATATAACCACACACAAAAATAATAATACATACACACACACACACACATACACAGCAGTATATTATTATTATTAGACTCATACAGACGTATATAGTCACTCTAATAATATAATAATATTATTATTATTATTATTATTATTATTATTATTATTATTATTATTATTATTATTATTATTATTATTATTATTATTATTATTATTATTATTATCTATATACATCTTTTACTATATATATTTAAATATAATATATATATATTATTATTATTATTATATATATATATATATATATATATATTATTATTATTATTATTATTATTATTAATGACCTGAATTATTATCCTTATTATTTAGAATAAAAGCGGATGAATATTTGATTTATTAACTGAATCATAATAGATTATTTAAGGTAAATTTGAATCTGCACTGATTTTGTTTTTTTCTTTTTTTTTTTTTTTTTCTATTTCAAAAATAAACTGAAAAATATGTAGAAAATTTTTTCTCGTATGAAATGGGTAGAAAAAGAATGAATTCGACTTCTGAAAAAGAATTGTCTAGTTTGTTCTGATGTATCTTCACGCTAGATGGCGTCATTTTTTTTTTTTTTTTTTTTTTACATTTAAAACCACCGATCACGGGCGAAGCCCTAAATTCAAGGAGAGGGTGTACCCAATTTAAGACGAAGCTAAACCTAAGGAACGAATAAATAATTCACATTAAAATATTTCTATAGGCCTATATTACCTCTACCTCAGTTGGAGTTGAGAGAAAGATGTCTCTAACTTCATTTATGTTTGATACATCATTTCTTATTCCTTTTAGGTACATTTTACATTTTATTTCCCAACAAAGTTTATATGTGAGATACGAGTTTGAGAGTAGATCAATTAATCTAAAATTCTTCTCTGTCCATCCACGAAGACCTCTCAAATTAAGCTCAATATTTCGACTTCTCTCATCGGGCATTATCAAGCGAATGAAACATAACATTATCGCAGCTTGCTTTAAAATAGTTTCACCTTCAATGTTCATCAAATTATTTACAATTTGAAATCTATTTTCGGCCATATTTTTAAATCTTATAATACTTTAAAATTTTGGATTTTTTTTTTCTTTTCCCTACTCAAAATTTCATAAATATCATGAAAAATACTTTACACACTTTTTTTTTTCTTCTGTAAAATAACTAAAATAAATCTTCAATGCTGATAGGGCACATTCTTCTGAATTCTGATTAATCTTCTCTTTACCTTTCTCCCTTCGGTTTTCTTTTATCCCTGCTGACTTTTGCGACATTCCCAAACGACAAACAAATCAATAACAAGAGTACATACATACATACACACACGTATATATATATATATATATATATATACTATAATATATACATATATAATATATTATATATATTATATATATATATATATATATATATATAAACTTTTAAATAAAACTCATAAATATGACTTTCATACGATATATATATATATATATATATATATATATATATATATATATATATATATATATATATATATATATATAATATATATATATATATATATATATATATATATATATATAAACTATTTTCACGAGTCACTTCCACCTTCATTGCACGTGAACTTAGATTAAAACAACAACAAAAAAATTAAAAGACGAGGGTAAAAGGGAAAAAAAGAAAAAAATTATTAACACTTTAATTGAGAAAATTAAAAGGGGGTAAGGGGAACCAAGGTGTGGCTTTTCGACTCCAGCTTGAGTCCTCATCAGACACCAGCAAAATAAAAAGTAAATGACAAAAAAAAAAAAAAAAAAAAAAAAAAAAAAAAAAAAATGCGAGTCTAAAAAGTAACAAGTGATACCAAAGATATTGGTTGGCTGAGCATAAATGTTAAGTATAAGCGACTAACACCTTATCATTATTGTGATCACTGATGTTTTATACCCTCACCATTGTATCCATCTATCCATTAGTTTTCGTCTCTTTTTTTATTTAAAAGCACCCTTTTCCACGTTTTAATTTGTGATGTTCACCAGTACGTACGTGTTTGCTCCAAATATGCATTAATTTACTGTTCTCCTTAATTGTACATTTAATTATTAGTTATATAATTATATGTGTATGCATGCGCGCGCGTGTGTGTATGTGAGGGTGTGTGTGTGTGTATGTTTTTGTATTCATTACTTTTGGTCAATATTTTGTAACAGTGTTAATCCCTTATACTTAACTCTCATGCTCCGCCAACCAATATCTTTGGTATCATTTGTTATTTTTTAGACGCTCAATTTTTTTTTATTTATTTACTTTTTATTTTGCTGGTGTCTGATGAGGACTCAAACTAGAGTCGAAACGTCACACCTTGGTCCCCCTACCCTCTTTTAATATTCTCTATTAAAGATAATATTTTTTCTTTTTTTCCCTTTTACACTCTTCTTATTTTGTGTTTTGTTTTCTTTAATATATATATATATATAATATATATATATATAGTAAATGTAGATATATATATCGTATATATTATATAAAATATATATATATATAATCTATATATATATATTATATATTTTATATATACTAGTATGTATATAATAATATACATGTCACCACTTCCTGCAGAGCTCATATTCAAGGAGGGGGTGTTGTATGCCTCATAAAGTTCACACAACTAATGCAAAATTACGCAGATGGCACAGAACGCAGGTTTTAAGTGAGAGAGATTAACATTCAGCAAGGAACACAGAAGATGAAAGAGAATTCCACAGAACAAAGTTGGGCAGGAAAGAAAGGAACACAGAGGAACTAACCTGGACGTTACCAATTATCAACCATAAAACTTATGCTTATCGAGGGCGTCGTAAGGTGGTGGAAGCGCGAGTGAATAGGTTCCCTCGAGCACCGTCCGCCATGCGGTACCTATAGAAGAAGAATAAATTATCCACCATACGCCGCAAAGATAGAGGTCCAAGTGAACTGGAAAGTGCAGACAGTTTATAAGCCTTTTGGCCTTGACTCGACCTATCCAAAAGCCGGGTGAATCGAGAACCCCTCAATATGAGGCAATACTTGCCATACCAAGGGCGTTATGCCGGGTTCGTGTATAGCGGAAGTACTGGAGGACGAGAAAAAGTCCCGCAGTCTATAAATGACTCTGCAGTTTTTTTTCAGCTCCGCCCTAGGCACCGTTGTGATGGGAGGTTTCCAAGACATTTTTTCGTTTATGTTATTGCAGGAGAGACGAGAGAACCGTCGAAAGAGATAGGAAAGTTAGAAAGTGTCTTAGAGAGGAAGATTTGTAGAGTTGGGTTTTAAAGAATGAATTTCACAAGGTTGAGACGACCCATTCGGAAATAATTCTTTCCAGATCAGCGAGAATAAATTTGGAAAAGATTAAGACCGAAAGGCAATTCTAAGAAGTAAAGAGGGAGCAATTGAAAATGAGTTGAAGAATGAAGGGCGAGTCATCGGCATATGAGAGTGGATAGAGTTAGTGGTGCAGGTGAGAAGATCATTAATGAAAGCAGGAATAAAGTAGGAGATAAGACAGAACCCTAAGGAACATCACTATTGACAGAAAAAGAAGAGGAAGTGGTCTTTCAACAACAGCCGATATTGAGCGATTTGAAAGAGAGCTAGGCATAAGTAAGCAAAGAGAAGGAGGGAGCTTGGAGAGCAGTTACGAGTGCCATACACGGTCAAATGCTAAGGACGGAAAACCATAAATCTGTTAGATAGGAAAGTATATCACCAGTAGACCTGGAGCGCCGAAAGTCGTACTGGCGATTGAAAGAAGTGATTGAAATTATAGATGTCTAATTAAATGAGAGTTCAGAAAAGGGGGTTTTCAAAAGATTTATATAGAAATCACAAGTGAGAGCTAATAGGACAGTGGTTCCCAACCTTTTTTTGTGCAACGCCCACATTCAGCTAACTGTACTTCCCATCGCCCCATCCCCTTCATAGGGAATTTTTTTCCTAATAAATAAATATATATATATATATATATATATATATATATATATATATATATATATATATATATATATATTATATATAATATATATATATATATATATATATATAATATATATATATAAAAGGCATAAAAGATTTAGAATTGCATATAACAATGAATTACGATACTGTGTGAATTACTTAACTTTTTCACTTAATGGTACCTTTGGCTTGCATGAACTCTTGCAAGGTCTTCTTATTGCTTCAATGGTTGGCACTTCGAATGTCCGTAAGTCCTCTTTGATCTAATGTTCAGTTTATTTTCGCTGTTTAGCAAGATGATTTTGCCATACTGCACTAAATTCTTTCTCACTAAATAATGATGAAGGGGAACCAAGTACAGGAATTTCATTCCTGCCAACAGCTTCGAAGTAATGTTTTGCATTTTAGGCCAAAATGCTGCATAACCAACTTGATTAAAATGTATTTTAGCTTCGATATCATTTTGTAAGTCAATATTTCTTCACGTAAATTTTGGTGAATAGAAGAAGCATCATAAAGAAATGGACTTACGACCCAACAGGTATTTCAAGTCACAAAGATTTTAAATTGTCATAAGTCCCTCTTTCAGAGTGTCCAACGTGTGAGCAATACTATTCAATATCTGTATTCAAAATTAATATCTTATCAATGTTATGTATAACTTGTAGACTTTGAAACTGCAGAAAATCTTTCCTAGCTAAGCTGTCTCTGTAAACGGGTAATTTTGTGATAAAAGAAGTTATAATTCCCTTCGATTTAATAAGATTTATGTTATTTCCCTGCAATTTGATATTGACTTCATTTAGTTTGGTGAAAATACCTGAAAGATCCGCAATGTCAACCCTTTTATTTCTTAAATTATCATGCAATTTCTTATCACATGAATTAAGAAATTCTAGGACAGTATCGTAAAGAACATTGAAGCGATTCAAACAGTTACCATTTGAGAGCCATCGTACATCGGTATGCAGTAATAAACGCTCAAAATTCTCTTCATTTTCGTGGCATAGCTATCGAAAGATAAGGTCATTTAAAGAGTGAGATTTATTTTATCTACTGATTTAATAACGATGTTCAATGTATCATGTAGTCGTCCACTAAGATGCTTTGCAGCTAAGTGTTCTCGATGAATAATACAATGAAGAGTAAATATTTGTGGAATTGCTTCTTTTAAATGAGCTATAAATCCACGATATCGACCTATCATAGC